>VDFB02127342.1:0-117600 GCA_007258455.2 Sequoia sempervirens | reverse complement strand
ATTCTTTAAGGGGGGAAGGATGTCACAACCCCTATTTTCAATAAGTAATTTATAATTCAATGTAATGTCCCCATTTTTAGCACTACACTTTCAGTGATTGATAGCCTATCCCCGGTGTGCTGTCGGCTAGTAAGAGGTAGAATTAGGGTTTCAGGCTGCTTGGTGGTTTCTTTTGAAGATTCGAGGGTTTGCATTTTGAAGTTTGGCTATTTGGATTCTGGGTTCCTTCTGGGTTTTCAGAGAGCTTCGCAGTGGTATGACATGCAACTGCATTTGGCAACCTTTTCGGACATACTATTTTTAGTAAGTTACGACGGCTACATCTTGGAGTTTGGGATTTTGGATCACAGATTCTTTCTAGGTTTTCAGAGAGCTTCGCAATGGTTCGGTTTGCACATTGATCCGAGCAACTTGTTGAATTTACTTTTTTTAGTAAATTCTATTTTTGGCAATGCTCCTGATTGGCCTCAATAAAGTTGGCTTTCCTCTTCAAGCAGTTCAGTGGAAATGTTGATTTTTGGCTTCATGATGCAATTTTTGAGTGAGAAGAGTTATTTTTGTTGATGTTATTGCAGCTTCGGGATTCATACTTCCTTATTTATTTGTGATTATTTAATGGCAACGTATCTCTAAGATGGCCGACCTCCTTTGTAATTATTATTTATTATTTGTAATTATTTTTATGATGGCCGACCTTGTCCTTGAAAAGGTGCGACTCCTCTAAGCAACATGTATTTATAGGTCACTTTCTCTCATTTGTGTATCAAGCAAGATCGTTCTCCTTCTTCTCAAGTGCAGATTATTCTATCTAGTGTGAATTATTCTAAGGCACATTGTGAATCTATTCAAGTGCAGATTGAAGGGCAGATTATTAGTGTGTGTTACAGCCATTGCTGGTGTTGTTTATTGGCCTTGTGTGTGGCCTCATTGTAAAGATACTTGTTGCCATTGCTCATATATATAAGAGATATATTTGTTGCTGGGTTTTTCTCCATCAAGAGGAGGCTTTTCCTAGGGTATCTGTTGTGTTATTGTGTCTGATTTTGAATTATTTTTTTGTGCATTAAATCTGATCATTAAAACTAACAATTTTAAATTAATAATGTTATATTTTAACTTTATCCCCTTATCCTAGCATCAAACTTCAAGTTGTTTTTAAAAAGGGGGAACTTGAGGGTTGGATGCCTCATGAGGAGTTATTTTTGATATTTCTAAAGTGAAAATGTCACCTTGGGAAATGGACACCAATTTGGAGAGGAGCATTATTTTATTAAAAGAATTACTTCATTCTTGGAAAAGGGTGACTTGGAGAAGTAATGAAATTGCATTTGAATTTGGATTCCATTTGAAGGGGTAAACTGAAGTCAACTTGAAATTTGAATTTGGGCACACTTTCTAGAGGCTTCTAGAAGATCATCACAAATCTATAAAATGGAGTCACTTGTTCTTCATTTCTCATCCATGAACAAATTATATCAATATGTTGCCGAAATGGTGAGTGAATGCTTCTAGGGATGCATACCTCCTAGCTTGGGCTTGACTTCTTGCTTGAAAGATAGCAACTAGTTGAGATATTGTTGTTCTTATTCTCTGAGAGCAGATTGGAGCACATTGTAGTTGAGTTTCTTGCATTTCAGTCAATTTTTGGAGTTGTTGGTCCATTGTAGCTGATTGAGGTTTTTATTCATAAGTCATTGAGTAATTTTTATATGGTTTTGGATAATTTACTAATTCATTTCTCAACTAGGGGTGACCCTTCTTGCAGGTTTGCAAATTTTATTTTGGAGTCTTTGATTTTATCTAGTAAAAATCGCCCCTCTTGAGGCCACCCCATTCTGTTCTGCCTAGAAAATATTTATAAAAAAAAATTACAAGTTTTTAGAGTCATTTTCTGATTAGAATCTGGTTGCCATCTTCATAGTGTTCATTTGTAGCAAATTTCATGTCATTTGGACAAGTCTAGAGAGAGTTATGATCATTTTAGTGAATTACAGTGTTGCTGGTTATGCATTCTCAATCATTGTTCAGTCATATCAGATTGTAAGATTTTATCTTTGGAGTGGGGTTTGAGTATTGGAGTCTTGTTGTGCATTGGAGAGACATTATACAATATTGCAGCATTGATAGACTTCGTATTCTATCTTCTTGGCAGGCATTTCTACTTCATTGTAAAGTTAAACAGTAGTACTATCAGCTACTTCTTTCTTGCTAAGTTCTTTTCATTCCCACGGCTGTGGAATAGACTAGCCCTCGCTTAATCTTTATTGAATTGCATTGGATCCTCATCATCATATGATAGCACCTTGCTCACCTCGGGCTTGGAGTGCACGTGCTTGATGATTGAGTTACTTTCAACACTACATTGTTATCAAAAGAATCTCCACCATATGATAGTGCCATTCCCATCTTGGGTTTGGAGTGCACATGCTTGGTGTCAAGTTTACTTTCCAGCATTGCATTTCTTTTCATAGTACCTCCACCTTATGGTAGCGCCATTTCCACTCTGGGTTGGAGAGCACGTTCTTGGCATTAAGCTTCTTTCAGCATTGCAATACTTTCAAGTTGCAACTGATGACCCTCTTGCCATATGAAAGCATCATTCTTATATCGAGATTGAGTGTGCATTCTTGGCAAAGAGTTACTTTCCGATTGCTGGTTTTCGTTTAAGCTAACCTTAACGGGTGACTGTTGTGCTTGTGTTGAATTGTTTATTGAAGAATTGGAAAAAAATTGGTCCAGTTCATTACAGTGGTATCAGAGCCACGCATCCTGCCATCCTATGCCCAACAGAGTTCACTTGACAAATGAGTGACAGAGAAATCAAATTCTACACCAGAGGTCAGAACTGAGTTCAGTATCAACTTTCAGAAGTTTCAAAGATGTTGCATTTTTTGTTCAGAAATCAAGAGAAGTTAGATTCGACTATGGTATCTGAGGAAAGAAAAGTCAGTGTTGCCACAAGGGATTTCATTGGGTATGCTGAACAGTACAAGAGACAATGTGAACATGAGGCTGCCATACTCCGTGAAGAATATCAAAACATGCTAGATGAGTGTAGGAACAATGTTTTGTTTGACTCCTATTTGAATTGTGTGGCGCTAATGAAGCCTGGAAAATTGGACATGGTCAACCACATCAAGAAAATGATTAAAAGAGAAGAAGAGCAAGCCTTGGTTGAAGGATCAAGGAAGGAAGAAGCAGAAGTGCCTATTTGTGGTTTGCAACCCACAAATAAGCAAGTTGAAGAAACCTTGTCAGTTGAAGAGTGTGTGGAAGAACCCCATAATACTTCCTTAGACTTGCATGTGATAGCAAGTAATGAAGATCAGTTTGGTGGAAAGAACGTAGCGGTAGTCTTGAATGCTAATTTGGATTCACCCCATAAAGGTTTTGAGACTAAGGGCTTCACAGAAGGTGTGGGTAGAACTGTTGTGTGGGATGAGTTCGTTGAAGGAAAGCAAGATGGAGAAAATGCTAGTGATGTCATAAAACCAGCTTATGACCACTACTATAGTAATGATGTTGGTGATGATTCTAAGGAGTTCATGCAAGATCATATTGAAGGTTTGATGAGGAAGTATTTTCCTCTTGTTATTGTCCTAACTTCCCAAGAAGTTCCACATGAAATCAATGACATACTTTCTCATGATGGCTCCATAGAAGATAATGATGGTGAAGTTTTCAAAACAGCAGGCATCAAAGATCCTTCATTTCATTTCGGTGGTGACATTGGTGGACTTGGGTTTGACCAGCAAACCGAACCATTGGAAGGAAATATTTTTGAAGATATCAGCTTTAGTGATTTGGGAATTGACCAATTCAAAGAGTCAACACTCCAAAAGATGCATGGAGAACACTTTTCTTGTGATCAAAACAATCAGCCTCTTACCATTTGGGATCTCAGTGTGACAGCAACTAGTGATGACAAACCGGTGTGGGATGAATTTCCCTTTGATCCAGATGATGAAATGAAACTTGATAAGGATTCTATATCAGCAAACAATGATGTTAATATGCTTAAGTTTGGGGCTGCTTTCAAGTTTGATTAGAGTAACATTGAGGAGGAAACGGAGCTTGAAGGCCATATGGCTCTCGAAGATGGAAGGTTTGAAGGAATTACCAAACACAAATCTGATTTATCAAGGCATGAAGCTGATTGCAAGCAACGGTTTGAAAACTTAGTGGAGTATGATGCTTTCCAAGACATTGAGCAATCTCTGCTAGCTAGTGGTGGAGTACAAAAATGTTGGAGCAACAAAGACAAGAAACCAAGTTCTGATTTCCAGATGCAGCCTATCAGTAATTCACCATCTTCACATTTTCATGAAGGGAAAGGTCAATTCAATGTGTCCCTTGAAGATGAAGTGCGAGCCCTATTGAGATTTGATTGCACACATAGTTTGATTGAAGGACTTATTTGGGAGGCTCAGTTGGAAAAGAGACGAATAGAAGTAAAGAATGAAGTTGCTCTTCCCAATCTACAACTTATCAGAGATTCTTTGGTGACCTTGAAGTCCGAGTACATGCACTTGATTGAGGATCATGATCATGCCATTGAAGTTGCAAAGAAGACCATTTGTGCTTCTCAAGATAAAGAGAGGAAGTTTGATGAACTTTCTCAGGAGCTTGAATCAACAAAGGCTATGTTAGAAGAAACTCAAGTAGCATTAATGGAGGTAGAAGATCAGTTTGCTGATTTCAAACTTTCCAAGGAGCAAGAGAATACACATAGAACTGAAGAAATCAAGCAAGTAATTGGTGAGCTAGATAGTCTTTGAGAGGAGTTTGATCTTGAAGGTTTCACAAGAAAGACTGAAGTTGCAAGTGCAGATTTGGATCAGCAAGATGAAAAGCAGGGCTTCCAAGTTTTTGACAATCCTCTCTTTGAAGTGGGTGCAAAGGAAACTCATGACAATCCTCTCTTTGATTTGCAAAAAGAGTCATGTAGTGAAGAAACCAAGCAAGAGGTCGAGTATAAAATTTCGTCTAATGGTGCTTTGTTATCACTCCATGAGGATATGCCACGTTTGTTGATTAGTAATGAATGCATAAGTGGGTCTGAGAATGAAGAGTCCACATGGGAAGTGTCGAAGCATGGTAATTTCAACATCTATGTCATCAAGGTGTTGAAGAGACAAGTCTTGGTAGTTGCCGGTAACTTCATTACAACAGCAAGGAGTGAAGATTTCAGACCTACTACTCAGGAGGAATGGGAGAAGGGTGGACCTGAACTTGGTGTTTGCACTCTTGACAATCCATCCCTTGGGTGGAGTGGCATTTGGGCTCATACTAGTCCGTTTTTGGAGTTGGGATTGACAACAACATTTGTTTCATGTTCCACAAATGTGAATGCTTTCATGGATTGGTTTCAGTGGTTCTTGAGTGAAGGTATCAATTTCTTGAGTATGCACTTCGTTAGTACTGGCACTTGGGAATGCATTGAGATTTCTTTGCATTATGTTGGAAATCATTTTCAGTTGGGTATCCATGCTTGGGATTCTCAACATGGGTTGATGGAGTTTATGGCTTGTGGAAAGAGGACTTTTTGGAGGGATAGTGACCAAATTTTCAGACCTTGGGGTGTTGTCCTTTTCTTTACCAACCACTTGACGGCTCCATTTGTTCATCAACAAATGGATTGGAGAGAAATTTTGAGTTTGGATTGGGGAGATGAACGGTCAGTGGCTCTTAAGAGTGATCCTTGGCCAAGGAAAAAGCAGATTTGGAGACTCAAGCTTGCTGATTGGAGACAGGCCAGCCACCTTACACGGAGAATTTCTCTCATTCAGGAGAGTCAATTCGTCACTTCCGGTCAAAGAAGTGGTAGATTTCGGGTGGAGATAGCTCTAGTGTGCTTTCCAGCCACTTTAAAGGTTTATGATGTGAACTTTGATAGTTTACTATCATTATTGGCTCAGGACAGCGAGCTACCCCATGCCTTGATTCATCATTCCAAGACTCATAGGATTGGAATTATGCGAGTTTTTTGTAGTCCTCATGGTGGTATTAGCGTAATTCAGATGAGGCATACTAGCTCCATGAGGAGACATCAATATGAGTTTGTTGAGCTCTTGTGAAGGATTGCTTTCCTCTTTGCAGGAAGATTTGAAGATGTCACATTTGCAGTCATGGCTCCATTTGTTTCCGTATGAGGTATGTTGAGGAGTTTGATTTTGAGTTGAGTAGCCTATCTTTCCTCTTTCCTAGGATTGTGATAGATACTGGTATGGTTGATATTGTTGACTTTGAGCATCCTGGACATGAGACGTTGCATGATATTGATCTCAGTCCTTTAAGATTTTTCAATTTGAGTATCATGGATGGTAACATTTTGAAGTTACAAGGGAGGTCAGTACAACACTGGCATGTTTTCACTGATGTGATCAGAGTGGTGCAACATTGGCATGGTAGGTCCTTCCTGAGACGGGCATGGGACCCTGGGATCATACTCGTTTTGGTAGTGATCAGTTCTAAATTCTCTGGAGTTGTGGTGACATTGCTTGAGGACAAGCAATTTCGGGAAGGGCGGACTGTAATGTCCCCATTTTTAGCACTAGACTTTCCAGTCATTAATAGCCTATCCTCGGTGTGCTATCGGCTATTCAAAGGTAGAATTAGGGTTTCAGGCTGCTTGGTGGTTTCTTTTGAAGATTCTAGGGTTTGCATGTTCAAGTTTGGTTGTTTGGATTATGGGTTCCTTCTGGGTTTTTAGAGAGCTTTGCAGCGGTATGACATACAACTGCGTCGGATGTAGAAACACCTATTTCCGCCAACTTCTAAAAACTACTTGTTTTGATTGTTTTTGTGTATTTTGGTTTTTTTTGTGTTTTTGCATGAATAATGAAACTTGCGATTTTTAAAGAAAATGATGTAAAAATCTCTAATAAATGCAAATAGTCCAGATCTAGCATTAAAGGACTCAGGAAACCACTGCTAATGATTGTATTATTTTTCTAAGGCTATTACAATGATAAATATCTGACATGCAGGCAAAGTTAAGACAAAACATTAATCAAAAACCTGATTTGCAGCAAGCTGAAAGAGTACATAAAATGGTACGGATTCCTCATAAATCTACTTCTCCCTCCGTTTGATGCTTGGGAAGTGATCCAGAGAAATAGGCGCCCAAATGTGTGAAACCAGACAACCCCAATAGAAGGCGATTTGCTCAAGGCTGAGAAGTACGGCCTTTCTTACTGGTACGGCCTTGCATCAGATTTGTACGGCTTTATGACAGCAGCAACAATAAAGTACGACCCTTGTAATGAGTGTAAGATCTCAATGAGATAGGCGCATTAACTGAAGAAACTCTGCTAGATGAATCCCACACTGAAAACCCTGAAGATAGAAACCTCTGTGAAGCTCTGTGATAACTTCTGAATGAAGATATCTCTCTGAAAGCAATAGATCAGCTGTTATTTCACAGCCTCTGAATCGCAACACTGAAGATGGCTCGTTCTACAATGCCTGTAGATAATTGAAACCCTAGGCTTCGTTCTCCGGAAGAAGACTTGATCAAAAATTCAATATTCAACATAATGGCTTGAATTCCAATGAAAAACCCTTATATTACTCAAAAGTGCGACTTTTCTCAATTAGGTATCATTTAAATAAATTCGAACTTCTTTTAATTTTTCAATAGTTTTCAAACTCATTTTTAATTACAAATTATAATTAAAAATGGCCCCTTCAATGATGGTCGACCCCCTTCAGCAAATCACTTAAGTTATAATATTTAAAATATTATAACTTTATATTATAAGCTCCGAATAATTAATATTTAATTAATCAATTAAATATTAATATCTCCCTCAAAATATATCCGATTCACGAACCGTCTGAAGCTGGCGAATAAGTGAGTGATTCTGCACATGACCAAACCATACTGCTAAAAATAGCAGGGGTGCCTCGCTGATTGCCAAATACTGCTAAAAATAGCAATTCGGGCAAATGGTGTCCGAATGATCCCGAACGAAAGCCAAATGGTAAAACTCTGACAACCGAAGCCAAGCCAAGCTCCATCAAGACCCTCTATCCATCCTATCGACCTACGAGGGTCGCATAATAGGCTAATCATCAGCTCTGAGAGATGTCAACTGGAAGGGACATGGCGGTCCGCCCCTCCTGAAATTGCTTGTCCTCAAGCAATCTCAACTCCGGATGCTGCAGAATATCCTCGCTCTCCCATGTAGCATCCTCCACTGGCAAATCTCTCTATTTCACCAAATATTCCCTGATAGTCCTACGCAACCGTCTCTCTCTGTACTCCAGGATAGACTCAGGTACTAAAATCAACTTTCCCTCATCATCTAAGGGAGGTAAAACTACTGAAGGTACCACACGGTGTCCCAACGCCTTCTTGAGACGTGACACATGAAAAACATTGTAGACCTTGCTCTCCGCCGGAAGCTCTAGCTCGTAAGCCACCTCTCCAACACGCCTCAGGATCCTGAAAGGACCATAATATCGTGGCTTAAGCTTCTCTGAACCACTCTTCCTAAGAGTAGACTGACGGTAGGGCTGCAGCATAAGATAAACCATGTCACCTACCTCGAAAGACCTCTCTGTCCTCTTCTGATCTGCGTACTGCTTTTGCTGATTCTGTGCCTTAGCAATATTCTCTTTGAGAGCCCTCATAGTGTCCTGACTCTCCTACAACAAGTCTCCAGCACTCGGCACTCTACTGTCACTCAGTAGCAAATCCAGGAAGCTAGGCGCCTCATAACCGTACAACGCCATGAAAGGGGACATCTGAATGGTCATGTGGAATGTAGTGTTGTAGCAATACTCGCACAAATAAATCCACTTGACCCAAGCCCTTTGCTGCCTTGCAATGTAGTTCTTGAGGTAACCTTCCACCCATTTATTCACTATCTTCGTCTACCCATCGGTCTGCGGGTGGTAACTGGTGCTCGGTGTAAGCTCGGTCCCACAGAGTCTGAACACCTCCTGCCAGAAGTGACTCAAGAACCGACTATCCCTGTCGCTCACTATGCTCTGAGGCAACCCATGTAGTCTGAATACCTCACGGAAGAAGACCTCTGCTACCTGTGTAGCTGTGTAAGTGGTGGTAATCGGAAAGAAGTGGGCATACTTCGTTAGCCGATCCACAACTAAATATATGCAATCCCGTCCTTGGGCTTTAGGCAAGCCCGTAATGAAATCCATCAACAGGCATTCCCACTTTCTGTCAGGAATCGGAAGTGGCTGCAATAATCCTGCCGGGTATGTGTTCTCCTGCTTGTTCTACTGACAAACAGGGCATTCACGCACATACTGAAGAACGTCCGCCTTGAGACCTTTCCATGTAAATCTCTCCCGAATCTGTCTATACGTTTTGAAGTACCCGGGATGGCCTGCTGTAGGTACATCATGAAAGGCTCGCATGATAGTGTTCTTCACCTCTAAACCTGGGATCAAATAAATCCTGTTCTTGTAAATGATCAAGTCATTCACAAGCGTGTACCTAGTGTCAATCATCGATCCCTCAACAATACTGGATGCCATAGTATCCTTGGCATACTCTGCCACAATCAAATGCCTCCAATCCTCTGTAATGTGAACCATAGAGCTCAGATAAGGTCTGCGTGAGAGAGCGTCAACCACTACATTCTGGGTGCCTTTGATGTAAGAGATATCAAAGTCATATGCCTGCAATTTACTCACCCACTTCTACTGACGATCATTGAGATCTCGCTGCCCCAGGAAATGCCTCAAGCTGTTGTGGTCAATTTTAATGCAAAACTTACTGCCCACAAGATACTGTCTAAATTTTGCCAAGGCATGCATTATAGCTAGCATCTCCTTATCATAAATACTGTAGAGCCTCTCTGGCCCTCTGAGTTTACGGCTCTCATACACAATAGGGTGCTTGTCCTGCACAAGCACCACTCCAATGCCCTCACCAGAAGCATCGCACTGAAGCTCGAAAGGCTTAGAAAAATCTGGTAGTGCCAACACTGGACACGTGGTCATCAGCTCCTTGAACCTCGCAAAACACTCCTGTGCCTCAGGAGTCCAACAGAATGCACCTTTTTTCAACAAATCCGTCATAGGTGCTGCATGACGTGAATAACCATTCACAAATCTGCGATAAAACCCACACAAACCAAGAAATCCTCGTAGCTGTGTAAGGTTCGCCGGAGTAGGCCAGTCTATAATAGCGCGGATCTTCTCAGGATCCATCCGTACTCCCTCTGCACTGATGATATGACCTAAGTAGAGCAACTCGGTCATCCCCAAATCATATTTGGACTCCTTGGCGTACAAGGACTCCCTCTCCAAAATACTGAGCACGGTCTCCAGATGAGCCAAATGCTCCTGCCAAGTCCTGCTGTAAATAAGAATGTCATCGAAGAAGACAAGTACATATCTCCTCAGCTTTGAATGGAAGACCCTGTTCATGGTGGACTGAAAAGTAGCTGGCGCGTTGGTTAGCCCAAATGGCATCACCACAAACTCGAAGAGCCCACAATGACAACAGAATGCAGTCTTCTCTACATCCTGCTCACGAACTCTGATCTGATGATATCCTGATCTCAAGTCTATCTTCGTGAAATAGCATGCACCATGGAGCTCATCAATAAGCTCATCTATGCGAGGTATGGGGTACCTGTTTTTGATAGTCCTCTTATTCAGGACTCTGTAATCGATGCACATGCGAAGGGTGCCATCCTTCTTCTTCACTAGAACAACTGAAGAAGCGAATGGTGATTTACTAGGTCGAATGTGACCCATCGCAAGCAACTCCTTGATAGTCTTCTCTATCTCATCCTTCAACCTCTTAGGATGCCTGTAAGGAGTGATCATGACGGGCTTAGCGCCCTCCTCAAGCTCTATAATGTGCTCAATGCCCCTGCCTGGAGGTCTCCTTGGTGGAATATCACTGAATACCTTCTCATGCTTGACTCTCAACTGCTGAATGTCAGGATGATACTCTGTCTTATGCTGTCCCTCCTGTATAGGTGCCAATGTGCACTCGGCAGCCCACTCTACCATGTCGTGTCGCATGAGTCTCCATCCGTCGAAAGGAAATAGTTTTGATGTTGCTGTCCCGAATTGCCTCAGAATGTGTTCCCATCCACATCAAAACGAATCTCCATGTCTTTGAGACGAAGAGTGACTTCCTCAAGTGAATGAAGCCACTTCATGCCCAAGACTAAATCGATATCCCCCATGTTCACCACGTAATAATCAGCCTTGAACTCATAGTTGTTCAAGCGCAAGGGGAGATCCTTAATCATACGTTCACACCTGAGAGTGTAACCGTCGGCCACCTTAACCCTAATTCCTTCAAACTCCTCAGTGATGAGTCCGCCCTTCTCCACAAATCTAGCATCAATAAAATTGTGGGTGGCTCCTGTATCAAGAAGGGTAATGACCCTCTATCCTGCCAAAACTCCACGAAGTCTGAATGAACCTTCCTTCTGAATGCTAGATAGGCATGCCTCCTGAATCTGAAGCTCTGACTCTGCCTTTGCCTTAGGCTCTGAAGCCTCTGACTCTGACTCCTCAGAACTCTCCTGCTGTTTGGAATTCTCTGATTCCGAATTCTCGTAATAAGCCCACATCATCGATTGGCCTTGCCTTTAGGCCGCAAAGGACAATCATGGTTGGCATCATAGGGACCTTTGCAGTAGAAGCAAAGCTTCTTCCTGTGTAGATCATTAAGAGCCTCTCGATCCAAAGGTGGTACTACTGATTTTCCCTTTGAATCATTCTTAAAATCTGATTTCTCTCTGTTTTTGTTGAAGCCCTTATTGTCCCTGAATGAAGAAGTGTTTCTGGAGTTAAATCTGCTGGATGGTGCTGCCAACTCCATGCTACGCGCCTTCTTCATAGCTTCCTGTAATGAAGGAGGATCAAAGGATTTGATCCAACCTCTCAATGGCTCTGTCAGTCCCTCCATGAAAAGCACTACAAGTCGCCTCTCTGAAATATTAGGAACCATAACCGACAATCTCTGGAAGTCACCAATGTAAGACTCCAAACTGCCACTCTGTCGCAACTGAGCCAAATCTCTGAAATAGGATTTTGGATCCTTCCTGTCAAATCGTTCCACCAACCTGTCAACAAACTCCTGATATGAGGTGATCCGATCATGCTGGAGTGTCACCATCCCGTGGTGCCACTAGTCGTAAGCTACCCCCTCAAGATGCAATGTCGCATACCTGATAGCATCCCTCTCAGCCATAGGACGCAATGTGTGGAAAGTGTCTAGCTTACTGATCCAAGCCTGGGCTGTAACCTTGCCACTACCGTCGAACATCGCTAGAGTGAGTCTGTTGGTAGCATGCTTCAGATCATTATTCTGGTGTCTAGGTCTCCAATCCTGTCGACCTTTGTGATGTTCTCTCCTCTGTGTAATGAATTTGTCAAAGGTACTCTTCTCTCTGACATCAGGTGGTATTAACTCCCACTCCTCGTTCGCTGCCATAAGTGTATCTGCGAACAACTCCTCATGCTCCTCACCTGCAATAGCCTCATCGGGCTCCTGTCTCACAAAAGTAGGCCTAGTGGGCCTGTTTGCCGTACGTGAAACAGTCCTAGGTGCTCTTCGGGATCCTGCATCACTCCTGTCCTCGTCACGATGTGGTGACGGTCTCCTCGGCG
Source organism: Sequoia sempervirens (assembly GCA_007258455.2). Lineage (NCBI taxonomy): Eukaryota > Viridiplantae > Streptophyta > Pinopsida > Cupressales > Cupressaceae > Sequoia > Sequoia sempervirens. The sequence goes on along the minus strand of VDFB02127342.1, from coordinate 104,988 downwards.
TCCCTAACCTCTGGATTGCCACTGCCAACTGCTATAGCACATCGTTGGACTGCCGTTGACCTGCTCGTAAGTCTCTGAGAGTGTCTAAAACCTTTGCATCGTCTTGATCCCTAGGGTTTTGAGGAATATCTGTTCTAGGAACATCGGTTCTGTCAGCCATGTTTCCCGACTGCCTGTTCAAACCCTGTTGCCTGTCAATCAAGGCTCTCCTGCGAGTGTAATACCTGTGAGACCCAACCTCTTGTGGCTGCATAAGATTGCTAAACCCTCAAGATGGTAGGATTTAGCTCTGATACCACTGTAGAAACCCCTGTTTCCGCCAACTTCTGAAAACTGCTTGTTTTGATTGTTTTTGTGTATTTTGGTTTTTTTGGTGTTTTTGCATGAATAATGAAACTTGCGATTTTTAAAGAAAATGATGTAAAAATCTCTAATAAATGCAAATAGTCCAGATCTAGCATTAAAGGACTCAGGAAACCACTGCTAATGATTGTATTATTTTTCTAAAGCTATTACAATGATAAATATCTGACATGCAGGCAAAGTTAAGACAAAACATTAATCAAAAACCTGATTTGCAGCAAGCTGAAAGAGTACATAAAATGGTACGGCTTCCTCATAAATCTACTTCTCCCTCCGTTTGATGCTTGGGAAGTGATCCAGAGAAATAGGCGCCCAAATGTGTGAAACTAGACAACCCCAATAGAAGGCGATTTGCTCAAGGCTGAGAAGTACGGCCTTTCTTAATGGTACGGCCTTGCATCAGATTTGTACGGATTTATGACAGCAGCAACAATAAAGTACGGCCCTTGTAATGAGTGTAAGATCTCAATGAGATAGGCGCATTAACTGAAGAAACTCTGCTGGATGAATCCCACACTGAAAACCCTGAAGATAGAAACCTCTGTGAAGCTCTGTGATAACTTCTGAATGAAGATATCTCTCTGAAAGCAATAGATCAGCTGTTATTTCATAGCCTCTGAATCACAACACTGAAGATGGCTTGTTCTCCAATGCCTATAGACAACTGAAACCCTAGGCTTCGTTTTCCGGAAGAAGACTTGATCAAAAATTCAATATTCAACATAATGGCTCGAATTCCAATGAAAAACCCTTATATTACTCAAAAGTGCGACTTTTCTCAATTAGGTATCATTTAAATAAATTCGAACTTCTTTTAATTTTTCAATAGTTTTCAAACTCATTTTTAATTACAAATTATAATTAAAAATGGCCCCTTCAATGATGATCGACCCCCTTCAGCAAATCCTTAAGTTATAATATTTAAAATATTATAACTTTATATTATAAGTTCCGAATAATTAATATTTAATTAATCAATTAAATATTAATATCTCCCTCAAAATATATCCGATTCACGAACCGTCTGAAGCTGGCGAATAAGTGAGTGATTCTGCACATGACCAAACCATACTGCTAAAAACAGCAAGGGTGCCTCGCTGAGTGCCAAATACTGCTAAAAATAGCAATTCGGGCAAATGGTGTCCGAATCATCCCGAACGAAAGCCAACTGGTAAAACTCTGACAATCGAAGCCAAGCCAAGCTCCATCAAGACCCTCTATCCATCCTATCAGCCTACGAGGGTCGCATAATAGGCTAATCATCAGCTCTGAGAGATGTCAACTGGAGTCACTTGTTCTTCATTTCTCATCTAGAGGCTTCTAGAAGATCAGCACAAATCTATAAAATGGAGTCACTTGTTCTTCATTTCTCATCCATGAACAAATTATATCGATATGCTGCCGAAATGGTGAGTGAATGCTTCTAGGGATGCATACCTCCTAGCTTGGGCTTGACTTCTTGCTTGAAAGATAGCAACTAGTAGAGATATTTCTGTTCTTATTCTCTGAGAGCAGATTGGAGCACATTGTAGTTGAGTTTCTTGCATTTCAGTCAATTTTTGGAGTTGCCGGTCCATTGTAGCTAATTGGGGTTTTTATTCATAAGTCATTGAGTAATTTTTATATGGTTCTGGTAGTTTACTAATCCATTTCTCAGCTAGGGGTGACCCTTCTTGCAGGTTTGCAGATTTTATTTTGGAGTATTTGATTTTATCTAGTAAAATCGCCCCTCTTGAGACCACCCCATTTTGTTCTGCCTGGAAAATGTTTAGAAAAAAAAATTACATGTTTTCAGAGTCATTTTCTGATTAGAATTTGGTTGCCATCTTCATAATGTTCATTTGCATTAGATTTCATGTCATTTGGACAAGTCTAGAGAGAGTTATGATCATTTTAGTGAATTACAGTGTTGTTGGTTATGCATTTTCAATCATTGTTCAGTCATATCAGATTGTAAGATTTTGTCTTTGGAGTGGGGTTTGAGTATTGGAGTCTTGTTGTGCATTGGAGAGACATTATACAATATTGCAGCATTGATAGACTTCTTATTGTATGTTCTTGGCAAGCATTTCTACATCATTGTAAAGCTAAACAGTAGTACTGTCAGCTACTTCTTTCTTGCTAAGTTCTTTTCATTCCCACGACTGTGGAAGAGACTGGCCCTCGCTCAAGCTTTATTGTATTTCATTGGATCCTCATCATCATATGATAGCGCTTTGCTCACCTCGGGCTTGGAGTGCACATGCTTGATGATTGAGTTACTTTAAACACTGCATTGTTATCAATAGAATCTCCACCATATGATAGCGCCATTCCCATCTTGGGTTTGGAGTGCACATGCTTGGTGTCAAGTTTACTTTCTAGCATTGCATTTCTTTTCATAGTACCTCCGCCTTATGGTAGTGCCATTTCCACTCTAGGTTGGAGAGCACATTCTTGGCATTGAGCTTCTTTCAGCATTGCAATACTTTCAAGTTGCTATTGACGACCCTATTGCCATATGACAGCATCATTCTCATCTCAAGATTGAGTGCACGTTCTTGGCAAAGAGTTACTTTCCGATTGCTGGTTTTGGTTTAAGCTAACCTTAACGGGTGGCTGTTGTGCTTGAGCTGAATTGTTCATTGAAGAATTGTAAAAAAATTGGTCTAGTTCATTACATTCAAATATACTATTTTGATGCATTTAATTTGGTTGAATGATTATATTGATCGTACTTCTGAATATTTAATTAAATAAATTAGTAGCGAAATAAAAGTGCAAAAAAATGGAATTTATTATAATTTAATTATATATTTTATTTTTGCAAATAAAGGAAAATGTTTGGTTATTGTGAATAACTATTTTAATTACAATTAAATGGTATTTCTTGATTATTTATTTAGAATGAATATTTAATTGCAATTAAATGATATTTCTTTATTATTTATTTAGGATAAATATTTCTTTTGCAATTAAAATTGTATTTTCAAAATATTTACTGAGAAGTACTTCGTTTATTATTAGTTACCGAGGATAAAATTGTATACATAAAAAGAAATATTATTTTTATTTTCAAGAATTGGTTATTGGGAAATACAAATTAATTTAATTAGTAGGGAAATACCAGTACATTGAAAACAAAAAGAATTAATTATAATTTAATGATAATATTTGTAGTTTAGAATAATTATTTTATTTATAATTGAATGACATTTCTTTATTATTTATTTGGAATGGTTATTTAATTTACAAATCAAAATGGCATTCTTCATTATTTACCAAGGATAAATATTATGCGAGAAAAGATATTATTTTGTTTTCAAGAATTAGGTATTTGGAAAATTGCTGGAGAAAATCTTTAAAAAGAGAAAGAAAATAAAAACATTAACGGACACACAATAGTTTTCATAAAATTTTCTAGAATGCTCTGCCAAAAAAAAGGGGGGGAATAACTGAAATGGCTACAGGGTAGAGAGTTTCTGAAATATAGTACATTAACAAAGAGAGTAAAGAATTCAAGGAAAAATCTACAAGAAGAGATTTCCAGCAAGTCAAGAACGGGAAGGAGAGGAAACAAGAGGAAGGAATTCAACAAGAAAGCAATTTTTCGAAGTTTTCAAATTCTTTTCCAAAGTATCTTAATTTTTAAATGTGGAAATCAATAATTTCTGTGAAGAGATTTACTTCTTTTGTGAAAACATTTGAATGTTTTACCCACTGCACGTCAATCAAAATTCTTGGCTGTAAATTCTTTCTTATTTAAAATATATAGATATATATATTATATGCATATATATATAAATATATACCATACTATATATATATATATATATATATATATATATATATATATATATATATATATAAACATACAATACTTATTTTCATTGAAAGAGAAATATATTTGAATCACAGTCTTGAATGAGAAATTTATGTTATGTAAGTGTATATTGATATTTACCAATCATCCTAGTGCTGGAAAATTTAATGATATCTTGCATATATATATATGTGTGTGTGTGTGTGTGTATTTATAAGAATCATGCTGGGAATTAGATGACTGTAGTATTTTAAAGTAAATATTCACATAGCTGTAGCTTTGCTTATTATTTTGCTGCAAGTGTGATTTCCTGAAAGTGTCTATAAGTGTATATATACACATATTTAATTAAATATATATATCTTTCTATTTAAAAAGGACAGATTGTATGTTACTTTAGATGTAAATGTAAATTTCTGTATATATATATATATAAAGAGGATTACAAATACAGTAAGTGTGAGAGCAAGATTTAAAACTTGAAAAGAATAAACGTAGAAATCTGACTTGCTATAATAAATATTTTTGCTTAAATGGGATATATTTCTATATTGGATTGTTTCACTTATGAGTATCTATTCAAATATATAAATATATACTGCATGTAAATATGAATATGGGAAAACTTTACTTCCTAATATATATATATATATCTAGTTGGTGAATGTTTCTTTTAAAATTATATAACTTCGTTATTTTAGAATAAATCATTTAATTAGAAACAGAATATTGACTACCTCCAATGCAAGAACACACTTGTAAAGGACCTAAAGAAATATATTCAAATGATTGTAATTTACTATTTTTTGTTTGAGGATTTACAATTTTTTATGGTAGGTAAATTTCTTATCAAAGCCCAAAGAGGTAATTATACAAAGAAAAATGTTAATAAAGTTAAGATGTCTACCCGCACTAATTTTGTGTTAATAATACCTTCATATCATATTTCCAAAATAATGGTGTTCCTCTCCCAGTCCGTCTGCCATCGCTGATTGACTATGGTCTAATAAGTTAATAACAGTGGAACTATATATTGATTCCTACATTTGGAAGTGAATGTTTACGTACCCGAATGGATAGTTTTTGTTTTTATGCGTTTGTGAATTGGGTAAGTATGTATACATTTTTGCTTGGAAGTATTTCTTACAAATGTCATGCAAATCTGATTTTTGTTAGATTAAACCATTTAATTTGGAAATAGCTTATTGGATACTTCAAAAAAACTAAATATGAAGATACACATTTGCATTTAATTACCTATATCCATTGAAATGTTAGAGGAATGGTTAAACCGAGTCAAAAGTGAAATATAGAAACTAGTAGTAGAATTTATTTCTTGTGAGCTTTTCTTTTATGAATATGGAATTTGAGACATTTTATTACATTGGACCTATATATATAGATGTAGATTGCAATTCACCTATACATATTAGGTATTGTGAATCAAATTGGGGATTTTATAAAAAGATAAATAAATGTTGAATCATACCTTACTTTATTAAAGTTTAGGTTCAATGATGACACTCTTCTCATGCATTATGGTTATCTCACTTAGTTGATCTTGAGATTTATTGCATAAGAATGTATACTCATATATATTCACTAGCTTATATATTTATTCTCATACATACATGAGCTATACCTTCTTAACTCTTTTACATTATTATTTTCTTATCGTTGAAACCTATTTGAATCAATGAAGTAAACATTCTTGTTATAATTGCTTAGGCATGTGTGTATTTTAGCAGCGCTAGAATTACTTTCATAAAGCTTCATGTGATTGGTCGCCTTATGATTTTCAATGTACTTGTATGATACTTGAGAGGTCGTTGGAGGTAAAATTGTCCCAATTGCAAGTACTTGAGAATGATTCATGATAGTGTTGACATTATCATAACTTTATATGCAAAGATGATGCCTTGGTGAAACTAGAAAATATATCTTGTAACCTCATGCCAAACAATTAGGCTGCTTATATGTTAAGAGTCCAGTTCTATGAATAATAGGATATGAAATGTGGACGTGTTAAGAAGATAACTGTTATGTAGAAATATCACATGTGCCTCTGTAATTGTTTTCTTTATTATTTAGAAATGTGTATTGAAGATGTAAATGGTCATGTCCGGGGGATAGTATGATCATTGCCAAAAAGGCATCTTGTATCATTTCTAGTAAGGCATCTTGTAACAAATAAGATTCTGTAGCTAGTAAGGCTCCGCCAGCGAGGCATTTCATTAAGCCAGTGAGGCACTTTTACGAGTGGTTTTTCATCCCTACGAGGGATTTCCACTCATGAAAAATCTTTGTGTTATGGTTTTTTGTGGTTGCATTCATGATCTTGCTATTTCCTTAATTTGCATTGTAGTATTTGAATTTACATGTATTACTGAGATGATAATTCTTGTGTAAGCCTACATGGCTAAATCTAGTGACGACTCGACCTTGTTTTGATATACTTGATACATTGATGTATGATATTCCATTTGAATTTAAGTGATGAAAGTATTTAAATTATTCTTCTTATTCCACACCTTTTTATGATTATTAAATGATTTTTGTAACTAAGGGATAAAATTTGTAATTGAGATTTCCAGACCTTAAGCAATGGTTGTTGGCAGAATAGAGACCAGAGCACCAAAGGGTACCAAAGATCTCCAACAGGCGGTGAGAAAAATTACATTGGAGAATTTTGATGGAGGCATCGTTGTATTGCACGTGGTTGGGTTCTGAAGTTAGATAACTTCCTCTCCTTCAGGCCCATGCCTGAGGAGGAGGCAACCAGGTTCGCCACACTACATCTGGATGGCATAGCTCATGAGTGGTGGTACCACAGTTTTCTTACTTTGGGTTGCAGGTCAATCATATCTTATGATGAGTTCACTAAAAAACTCATTGAAAGATTTGACAGGAGAGATCCAGAGGTTTCCTTCCAAGAACTTGCACAGCCTAAGCAAGTTGGGACATTACAGGCTTATATTTCAGAGTTTCAACAGATAATTGTGGTCACTGGAATATCAGAGAGAAGGTTGGTAGTGATTTTCAGTAAGGGTCTTTTAGAAGCCTTACGTGGATGGATCAAAGCCATTGATTCACCTTCTTTACAAGATGCTATGAAGAAGGAAGGAGATATGGAGCTTGCTGCCCCAAAAAAACAAGTTTCCACCAAAACCATTTTCTTCCTCAAGGGATAAAGTACCAAACAAATTTTCAGACCAGCAAAGGAAACCCTTTCAAAAATTTAGTAATGAGATCCTTCAAGACTTAAGAAAGAAGAAATTATGCTTCACTTGCAAAGGGTCGTGGGAAAAGGGTCATGTGTGTCTGCTCAAAGGTAAAATGAATCAGTTGGAGTACTATTATGTAGACGAATCAGATTGTAAAAATTCAGAACAGCAGCTTGATCAGGAAGGGAATGATGAAGATAGTGTATCGGAAGAGTCGGAAAAAGGAAGGGGAAAAGTTTCACCTTCATCTCAACTCTCGAGCATTCAGAGAACAGGATCCTTCAGGATTAGAGGAGTCTTGGGTAGGTAGTGTATGATTACTTTGCTTGATACTAAAGCTACTCATAATTTCATAGATGAGGGCTTGGTAGCAAAGCGTGAACTCAAGACCGAAGAGTTCAGGGGATTTAAGGTGAGAGTAGCTAATGGGTTTACACTTAGTTGTAATCGAATGATTCCAAATCTCACATTGCAGCTGAATGATTATGAGTTCCAGGCAGATTTCTATGTGGTTGGCATGGGAGAGTTGGATGTTGTACTCGGCATGAAGTGGCTTCATGCTATTGGGGAGTTTACCCTCAACTTGTGGGTTATGTAAATGAAATTTGAAGCCAATGGAAAGAAGCATGCTTTGAGGAGTATGTCAGATGGGAGTCTTAGAGTTATCTCACTCAAGAGAATGGAGAGATTGATTAGGTGTGATCAAGTGGAGTGGACTGCAGAGTGTTATACTTTGCCATCACAAGTTGACCAATAGAAGCATGAGTATCCACTCGACATACAAGCATTGAGAGACAAACACAGTAAGGTGTTTGAGAGTTTACCTCATGGAAGACCACTCGATAGAGGGTCTAAACACATTATAGAGCTTGAGGATGGCACTAAGCCAGTCATTATTACTCCCTATAGGCATCCCAAAAGGATGAAAAATTAGATCGAGAAGACGATAAAGGAACTCCTAGATATGGGTCACATCAAACCAAGTAAAAGTCCCTTTGTGTCTTATGTTGTCCTGGTGAAGAAGAAAGATGGCACCTTGCAAATGTGTATCGACTATAGAGCATTGAATAGGAAGAACGTTAAGAATAGGTACCTAATTCCACATATTGATGAGTTAATTGATGAGTTGCTTGGAGCCTGTTTCTTCTCCAAGATAGATCTCCGATCCACCTATCATCAGATCTGGGTTAGAGAGGAGGATGTAGAGAAGACAACATTTTGTTGCCATTATGGTCACTATGAGTTTCCGGTTATTCCTTTCGGCCTAACCAATGCTCCAGCCACCTTTCAGTCCTGTATGAATAGGATCTTCAAAGACCAGTTGAGGAAGACAGTCCTCGTCTTCTTCAACGATATACTAGTCTTCAATAAAACTTGGGTTGATCATCTAGCACATTTGGATTTAGTGTTGGGTACATTGTAGAGTGAATCTCTATTCGCCAAGGAATCAAAATATGACTTCGACATGAGAGAGTTATTGTACTTGGGGTATATCATTAGTGTCAAGGGAGTTAAGATGGATCCCGAGAAGGTGAAGTCTATAGTTGATTGGCCTCCACCGCGAATCTCACACAGCTTAAGGGATCCTTTAGGTTATGTGGTTTCTACCGTCGCTTCGTCAAGGGTTTTTCACAACAGGCAACTCCACTTATGGACCTGACGAAGAAGGGGGCTTTTGATTGGACTCTAGGAGCACAACAATGCTTTGAGAAGTTCAAACAATTGATGAGCTCGTGTCCAGTACTCATTATTCCAAATTTTACAGAGTCGTTCGAGCTACAGTGCGATGCCTCGAGAGAAGGCATTGGTACTGTCTTGATGCAAGATAAGCACCCCATCGCTTTTGAGAGCAAGAAACTTTGGGGTCCTGAGAGGGGTTACAACATTTACAATAAGGAGATGTTAGCCATCATGCATGCCCTAGCTAAATTCAGACAGTATTTGGTGGCAACAAATTTTTAGTGAAGACAAATCCTAACAATTTGAAACATTTCCTAAGTCAATGTGACCTCAATGATTGGCAACAAAAATAGGTCAGCAAGTTGCAAGCTTATGATTTTGACATAGCATATGTCAAGGGTAAGAAAAATATAGTTGTCAATGCTCTTTCAAGGAGACCTTACTTGTGCTCTCTAGGTGAGGTGACAAATGGTTGGACAGATTTGATTGCAGCTGAGTATGTTAAGGATTAGTGGGCTTTCGAGCTCATTGATGGTATAGTTGTAGATGACAGGTATACCCTTGTGAATGACGTCATCATTTACAAAGGGAGGATTTTCCTTGTCTCAGGATCCTCTGTGAAGAAGAGGATATTGAGAGTCTTTCATGATACCCCTATGGCAGGCCACATAGGTTACTTTAAAACCTATAGGAAGATTAGGGAGCGGTTTACTTGGAAAGGGCTCAAATCAGAGGTACTCAGGTGAGTGAGAGAGTTTCCTACATGGCAGGGGAACAAGAGCACTCTTTCCCTGTAGGTTTATTGCAGCCCCTACCATTCCTAATCGGAAGTGGAAGTGCATATCCATGGGTTTCATCACAAGTTTACCCAAAACTCAGAGAAGGGATTGCATTTATGTAGTGGTTGACAAACTCACAAAGTATGCACACTTTTTCCCGATTTCAGCTACTTTCACAACAATGCAGGTTGCTGATTTGTTTTCTAGAGAGATATTCAAGTTGCTGATTTGTTTCTTAGAGAGATATTCATGTTGCATGGGCAACCTCGGAATATAGTAAGTTATTGAAACATAAAATTTATGAGTCATTTTTGGAAGAAGTTATTCAAACTCAGTGGCATGAAACTCACTCCAAGCACAAGCTACCAGCCACAAACGGATGGACAAACTGAAATAGTTAATAAATGGGTGGAGGATGTAAGGTGCCAACCCTTTGGTAAAGTAAAATTTCTAAATTTACATCATACGAGTAAATAAATGTGCTACAAGTCATTGCAATAAAAATTTTCTTTCTTTTATTGAAAATATATGAACAAGATGCCATATCATATTACAATAAAGGTTACAATAACTTCACAAGTACACGTAACAAGAATACATACCTTTACATACATAGCTCCAATGAGCTTTAAAACAAATAGCTATAAGATGGTCAAGGATCTTCCCTTTCAAATCTTGGTTCTTCTATCGCCTGTTGTGGAGGAGAAGCATCATTCAAGTGTTTTTCTGCCAACCACAGACTCATAATGCGGTCCCCCACACATCTATCACTCGATAGATGGCCCTTCCCTTTGACAAAGAGATTGGTAGAGTATCCGCTAACGACAACCAATTGAGCATAGTGTTGTGTCCTCCATAACTAGAACCTTGAAATCCCACATTCTCGAGCTAGCATGTAATGCTGGATCACAATGAATTGACAGTGTTAGTCTCGTTAGTCACACCACCTAGAGTGGAGTCACACAATCTAGAGTGGAGTCTCAGACATTCACACTAATTTGATCAAAGAGTTTTAATTCAGTAAACAACTAAGAGTCATCTATCACATACACTACTCAAGGTTGATTTGACTTAAAGCTATTTTAAGCTACGCATAGGTATTTCCTTCAATGGATAGTCCATCATCCCAGATAACCTACAGCCATATTAATCTACTTGGAATTAACTACGTTACTGGTAAGCACACAAGCTAGGTATTCCTTCTATGGATAGTCCATCATCCTAGATAACCTACATACTTGGATAACTTGACTTACGTGTAAGTATATTAATACCTCTCCCATACTGGATACCCTCTCCTGGGAGAAAACACAAGCTTTCCTAGATAAATTAATAACTTAGCTAAGTGTTCCATATGTGTTTTTCGTGTTCAATCAAACTTGGTATATAATGCTTATGATAAACACCCATCTCCTACTATGGAGTAAACACAAACACATTGCATCCCATGTTCAAACATATCTAGTATAATTAAATACCCATGTACCAAATGTAACATAATTAAATACCTATGTCAAGTAACCTCTTCGACATATCTAGTATAATTAACTACTTGTGTCAAGCAATCTCTCCTATCATGGAGTACTTAAAAACACATTATAGAAGTAGCCTAAAGGCTTCAATTCCCTTTTCCAAAGAAACATTAAATACTTTTATAACCCAAACAAAAAAGACATTCCATGCAATATAGAAAACACAATAATCCCTTGCAACTAACAAGAAGGTAAAAACCCCATGCCTGTTATCGCTTATTCCAACAATGATGTCAGTGTAGCCTTCTCCTATAGCTCAATTCAACTTCACAAATCAATTCCCAGTACTTCAATAATTGATAGCTCTTCCTCAAAAAATTCCCTCTTTCCACACTCAGAAATAACTAACAGATAATGGCGAATTCCTTTGGTAGAATATGCCTTTCTCAAAGGTATTAGTACACACAAAAATATGAATACTGGCTACAAATTATGTTCACTCAGAATTGTGAAGAATGAACATAAAATAATGCACAAGATGATACACAAATGTTGAATAAGGCAATCACAAGATAATTCGGATATGAGGAAATGAGATATCACATAAGACAAAATAATGAGAATGGTCCGATACAAGAGAGTTGGCAACTATTTATGGAGAACCCAGCTCTCCCAAACTCCTACAACCATGGCATGTGAATTGACACTGCTGCCATTTGAAATATTCAACCTAGAGGTGGCGCCAACTCCAACCCGTACTCAACAATGAACATGGTGAATCGGCTTCCAATTTTGCCAGTATTAAGAAGATTTTCCAAAAGCACATGGAGAAATTCGTAAATCTACACTTGAAGAAAAATGGTTTCAGAGGTAGCGCCAAAGTTGTGAGATGGTGGGATTTTCATAATCTGAGAAGAAGTCAATCATATATCATTTACACATAGCCAGCATCGACTATTTTTTGGGTTGAGTCGATGAATATCAAAGGACAATCATGCTCCTTGCTGTAAGGTTCTTTGCACCAAAAACATAGTTGTTTCATTCTCAATTCATCATGAGTTGCATCATCAATTCTTGCTGTTGTTTTCTTTTTTGGTTCTGCAACTAGTGTATGACTCTCTTCAATAGGCAAGGTGTTTGTTTTGGGTTGAAATTGTTTCTTCGGAGTAGAAAGCTCCATACTCCTTGCCTTCTGCATGGCCTCCTGAAGAGTAGAGGAATCAAATGCCTTGACCCAACCTCTCATAGGCTCATATAACCCCTCAATAAACAAGATGACAAGTCTCCTCTCCGATATGCCTGTCACCATAACTGCTATCTTCTGGAATTCACTGATGTAGGTATCCAAACTACCTGTCTGCCTGAGCTGAGCTAGCTCTCTGAAGTAAAGTTTTGGATCCTTCCTGTTGAAACGCTCTATGAGCCTGCTCATGAACTCCTGATAATTGGTAACCATGTGATGACCCAGTGTATACATGTCGTGATGCCACCAGTCATGCGCCAAACCATCAAGATGCAGTGTAGCAAACTTAATAGCCTCATCCTCCTACATGGGTCTCAGAGATAAGTAGTTGTCTAACTTCTGAACCCAAGACCTCACTGAACTCTTATCTGAACTATCAAAATAAGGCAAAATAATCTCGCTCACTACATGCTGAAGATCCCAATTCACCTACGGTGGTGGTGGTTGGTACTGTGGAGCTCTGCACTCAAATCTACCCCCACCTCTGGGTCTGTGCACATCCATGAATTCATGAAAAGACAAAGATAGCCTGATCTTAGGAGCCAATGTCAAATACTCCCCAAAGAATCTAGTCAGATCGGCCACTGAAGTACCTTGCTGTGGTTGAAACTCTGGCTGATGACCCTGCTGCACTGCCTCAGGAACTGGAGTAGCCTCCCTAGCAATAAAAGTAGGTTGTCCAGGCCTACACTCAGGAATATTAAAAGATGACTGCTGCTGCACTGACACTTGTGGCTGCTCTACGCCTGCAGTCCTGCTAGATTGCCTTATCTAAAAGACATGCTAATGTGGCGTGTACTGTCTCATCGTGCCCATAAGCTGAGTCATCATGTCCATCATGTTATCATGCCTCCGTCTGAACTCTGTCTCCAGACTCTCACCTCTAGCATGCTCCTTTCCTAAATCCCTAGGTGTCTCCTTCGACACCTCTTTGTCTGCCATCAGTGTTGTAACACTATTCTCACTACTACTCAAACTGGATCTATGTATACCTAGAATCTCTGAGACTGTCTCACCTTCTGGAATAGGTGGACCTGACAAATCGTCTACTCTGCCTGTTCCTCTCCCATTGTTGTAGAATATAATGTCTCTACTCATGAAAAAGCATCGAAAAAGCACAATTTATCTGAAAAAAATACAGGATGGCAGGAAAACTGTGCTCTGATACCACTGTAAGAGGCCAGGTGTCTCTCAACCCCAGCCACTGACAAAAATGCAAGTTTTTGTTTGTTTTGATGTGTTTGCAATTTTTTTGTGGTATTTTGCAGTATAAAGAAATGGTGCGATTATGCATAAAATGCTTCTAAAATTTATAATAAATTCAAGATTGCAATTCTGAAGTAAATGAACTCTTAGACTGATGCCAAATGACTCTATTTATCTTGCAGATTGATTAAAATAATGGATCTATGATATACGAGTAAAAAAACAAGCATGCATGGTAAAAAAGTAACTGATAAAATGATTAAGAAACCTGGTTTTTTTATTGCAGTGATGTAATAACCAGCTATAGCATTCAATGTGCCTAGTAAACAATGATTTCCAGCTACGAATTGATCACAAATGCCCCCAAGGAATATGCGACCTCAAAGGAAATGAAAATGCAATAAAAGGCAAGGCGTTTTTGAGCTTTAGATCCACACGCCTACTAGCTGAAATAGTACAGCCATGGCAGCAACAAGGATGCTGTACAACTAAATGAAGAAAGATCTAAGACTTGGCTAATGATGATTGAAATCAGTTTCCCTTGAATAAATAAATTCTTCTTCAAACCCTTATTTTCTTCTGTAGGCACAAATGTAACTTCTGAACAAAGCTACCTTGTTAGCAAGCTTCAGTTGATCTTTCACAATCTCAGTATGCTTGATTCTGAAGAGTTGATTTTCTCCAAAACCTGATTGCAGAAACCCTTGTTCTCCAACTCCAAATGTTCTCAGAGAGAAAAGACAAAATTTGAATAATCATATCATAATGAGTTTTGTTCTGTCTTTGAGAAATAAATACCTCTCTCACAAGTTCGACCCTTCTCAAGAAAGCAATTAAATGGCATTTAATAATATTAATTTCACCCTTTTCAGACTTGGGCAAATTAATCAAATAATGGCTTTCACTTTAATGAGTAATAAATACTCATTTAAATAAATATTTCGCCCCCTTCATTATAAAGTCATTAAATACTTTATAATAAACCATTTAATTAATTAATAACTTTAATATTTCACTTAAAGTGACTTTATAATATAAAGTCATAATAATAATCATTTAATTATTATTAAATGCTCCATTATTCTCTGTTTGCTCATCAAACTGTCAAACTAGGTTGATACTGATATTCCCAACTGAACCAAGTGCCCTGCCAGAAATAGTAACCCCTGTTGGCCTAACTTACTATAAATAGTAAGTGCCTGAATATCACTCTGTAAGTCTCTACAAAGGCCCAAACTTGAATCAATTGATGGAGTAATGTCCCAAAACTCAAGATAACTGCCAAAAAGGAACCTCTATCCATAACTGTCAACCTACAAGGGTCAAAATAATAGGCTCACTCCTCAACAAACAATGTCAACTAGAAAGGGGACATTACATTTACCCTATGTAGTAATAGTAAATAGTAACTTCACAATTTGGGGTGTAACAGAGGGTTACTTGAGGAACTACATTGTTTTGGTGTTTAAATTCACACCTCTTGAATGTGAATTACAAATGGAGAGCTATGTGCAGTAACCTGCTCTTCAAATTAGGAAGGGAAGCTCCCTCTTTGTTGACATTGTTAAAAAGAAAGTAAACTAAAACTAATTTGCCTATCTTTTTGTTCAGCTAAGAGCACAAGGTTATAAAACTCAAGCATCGCAGCTGAGATTTTTGTTTTAGAACTTCAACTACGACTAACCTACGCTAAAGACATTTCTATTTTCTCAAGTAAACGCAGAGCAAGAGAAATAGAAAGGAACAAAGTTTGATTCTCTAACAAAATACTTAGATAAACTCCTTTTCCAACATACATCTACTTACTTTCAATACAAGCTGAAATGGAGATCATATAAGCATAACACAACAAACGGAAATCTGAGACATTATATAAAGGAAAAGGAGGCTCAAGACTTTATTTCTCATATTTTTGGAACAAGGATTACACTAAACGCATGCACTGAACAATACTTGCAGCTAAAGAGGCATGGAATTTTCTCTTACACAAAGTGAACTGACACTGAATAACAACTTGCTGCATTACAGGCTCGCAATTTGCTATCACAATAACCGTTAAGAAAAACAATGAGAAAACGCTCTTATTTATAGACAAGCAGAGGAGTAGGGAACCCTAAAATCTCCTTGCTTTTACAACTAAGACTTGCTCAGCAAGCAAGCTTTATTTCTAAAACTAAAGAAGATAACAACTAACACAGGAAAATGCCAACTATTACATTTTATCTTCTTTCTCTTCTCCAAAGAATAGATAAGAATTGTTCCGAGAATAGAAAGAAAGTAGAAAGAATGCTTCTAAAAGAATGTTGCTTGAAACCTCGTCCACATCTACCAAAAAGCTGAGTTATTCCTTGATTTTAAGTGGAGTGTTGCTAAAAATAGAATGTGGACTTTCCTTAAAAAGCAATTTCTCCGAAAAAGCTAGGACATGGGTTTTGTAGAAAATCACATTCCAGATAAACCCAGATGCTCAAAAACTGAAAAAGCAAAGTGTATCCTGAAAAAGTGGCCAAAAAGCAGTTTCTAGAAGAGGGAAAATTTTCTCAATGTTGAAGAGGATGAAAAAGTAGAGAGACCCATGTGATCAGAAACAAAAAAAGTTGAGTGGTTGTTTTGAAAAAGCAACACCCTAGAAGTTTGGAGCACGAAAAAGCATTCCTCTCTGCTTACTGATCTCGAAACCACAAAGAACACCAAAAAAGCATGTCATTTGAGTCTTCAAATCTTCGTTGAGAGAAAAGAGAAAATCTTCTTGCTTTGGACGCCAACCTGCAATAATGAATAATGAAAGGCAAAAGCTCTCTTTAAATAAGATGAGGTTTAAGAGATTTTTCTTTCTTTTTTGCTTTAAATCCTTCAAAGTTTATCCTGGGCAGGTTCATCGAATGTAGACACTGTTTGGAATGTTGGAGGATAAAACTTGAAAATTTGACTAAGGCATGGATTCTTGGGTGCCTCTCTTGGACTGGGGTGCTTTTGCTTGGCAGACTTAGCCAAATTTTCACTATTTTCAACTTTTCACTTGATTTTGACCTCTACTTGATCTTCAATTTCCAAATGCTCGAAGGATCCTATGAACTATCGGAGTGATCCACCACGGAGCCTAATTGATTCTAATGAAGTTGTCCTAAGGCTTCTTCTGATAAAAATTTCATTTGAGCCCTCAAAAAGCTAGGCGCCCCTGGCTACCTGGGGCGCCCATGATCACCAATGCTAGTCATTTTTCTGTACTTCAACTCTTATCACTTTCCTTCAAATGAATCTACAACTCCGAGAGCTTAGAAGGTCCAATCAATTGGCTATTAGATTCACTGGATAGGTGAGAAGATTTTGAAGGGGGTCTCCTAGGAACTGCATCTTCAGAAAAGTTGATCTAGAGCCTCAAATCCTTGGGCGCCCCTGGCTTCTTGGGGTGCCTAAGGTTTCCAGTGTTAGAATATTTTCCAACTTTTCACTATATTCTGATGAATCCTCACTTCTGGATGCTCCGGAGCTTCGACAAGCTAACGGTTGGATTCGTTGGATAGCCTGATGAATTTTGAGGGGGGTTCTTTGGAGGCTGCATCCTCAAAAAAATGCATCATGGGGGTCAAAAGCTTGGGCGCCCCTAGCTAGCTAGGGCACCCAACTCCTCCAGAGTTATTTTTTATTTTGAAATTTCACCTTTGCTTTTGAATTTTATCATTTTTCTCCCTTTGTTCCACCTTTGATATTTGGTGATCATCAATTCTAATTGTCTTGTTGGTCTCGTTGAAAAGCTAATTCAAATCTGGGGAAGCTATGTTGGAGGGGTCGACTGCAAATTCATCCATTTAGGCCTCCAAAAACTTGGGCGCCTATCTCTCTCTGGCGCGCCCAAATCCACCAAACTTTATCATTTTTCTTGATTTTCCACCTTCAGATTTCAACTTTTGTATTATATCTTCAGCTTGACCTGGATTTGCCAATGATTAACACATCTAACGATCTGATGAAGACATCCGTTGCAAAGCTGGCATAATCCCAAAGAGATTGAACACATCTGCAAACCCTAATTGCTGAGTTTGACCTTTCAAAAGGTTGGGTGCCCCTGAGCACCTGGGGCGCCCAAAGTTGCCAGACTTGGAATATTTTCTGATGTTTTCATTATTTTCCTTTGTCTCTCGGTTGAAACCTCCCCGTTTGATCTTGAATTCCGAGTGATTGATTGATCTGATGATGGCACTATTGGACTCACTGTGGAGCTGGGAAGAATCTGAACAACTTTGCCTGGAAGCACGAACCCTGATTCCACCATCTAATGCCCTGAAAAGTTGGGCGCCTACTTCCTCCTAGGGTGCCCATGGCTAGCAGTGTTAGTCAATTTTTTGCAATTTTCAACTTCTACCTTCGCTCTTCATGCACATTCATCATCTCAACTTCTATTCATTGCTTGAATGTTGAAACTGACACCTGGTAGCTGACTAACCTCCATTGATGACTTTGGAGCTCCCGAAATGCTTTCTAAAATAGAAAAATTAGAATAAACCCACTGGGGAAAAAATAATTGTTTTGTGATTCTGACTGCACCAGCCCGATGAGGAAGTATTTTGAGCCAATAAAAAAAAAATCTCAACCCTAGAAGACAAACTTTCTATTTTTAAAAATTTTTGCTAGCATCCGTTTTGAAAGAAACCCAGAAAAACCCATAAAAAGTTACTATTTTTAGAAAGTTTCTTAAAATAGCAATTTTCCTAAAAAGTAGGGATGAAAAACTGAGATCTCGGTTTTGTGGAATTGATCGCTCTGAGCAAACCCAGATCATCATATTTTGGAAATTTCAAGTTTTTACCCCTCATGGAAGACATGCACACCCAAATTTTGACCTTTTTCTGACAAATTTGACAAGACTCTTACTCATTTCTTCAAAATGCCTAAGTGTAGCAAAATTTTTAATTTGGGGTACAACACATTGTAGAGCAGCAGAAGGCATGGGTCAAGTGGTTGCATTTATGTGAGTATTGTTATAATACTACATACCACATGTCTATATAGATGTCACCATTCATGGCACTCTATGGTTATGACGCTCGCAGTTTCCTAGATTTGTTATTTGGAGATAGTAGGGTTTCCAATGTGAAGGATTTGTTGCAGGACAGCTAGGACATCATGAGATCTCTCCAAGAGAATATACAGAAGGCTCCAAATCAGTAGAAGCACTATGCAGATCAACACAAAGTTGAGCGTTCATTCGAGGAGGGTGATATGTTTTATCTTATGTTGTAGGCTTACAAGCAATCCACTCTAAGGAAGAGTGGCTCTGAGAAGCTCAAGCCACGCTATTATGGACCATTCCAAGTTTCCAAGTGGATTGGTAAGGTGGCTTACAAGCTAGAGTTACTGGCAGAGAGCAGGGTTCACAACGTGTTTCTCATTTCTCACCTCAAGAAGGAATTGGGGCATCATGTGACACCTTCTACAACATTACCATCCATGGATGAGGAGGGGAAATTGATTCTTATTCTTGAGGCTATCATTGACACTAGAGAGTGCAACTTGAGGCGAAGAGTCATCAGGGAATACTTGGTTAAGTGGAAGGTCCTGCCAGTTGAGGATGCTACATGGGAGAATGAGGACATTTTGCAGCATCCTGAGTTGAGATTGCTTGAGGACAAGCAATTTTAGGGAGGGCGGATTGTAATGTCCCCTTTCTAGCCAGTGGGTTGCAGATCAAGGTTAGCCTATCACTGCAGTTCCCGTAGGCTAGCGAGATGTGGAAGGGACCCTTTGAGGGAGTTTCGGGCTCCTTAGCAGACTTGTTGTTTCATTCTGACATACTTGCTATTTATAGTAAGTATCATCAAGCTCAGTGACGACACACTTGCAGTTGGTAATGGTGACGGGGCACTCTTGGGAAATGATTCCTAGACTTTGGCTAGGAGTTATTGAATTAATAAGTCATGTTACTTTAATGATATTCTATTATTAAAGTGACTTATTAATTTAATGTTATAAAGTTACTTTGATAAAGTAACTTATAACTTGGGCGTTAAATGAAATAATAAAGTGACTTTATTAAAAGAATTCATTTTGGGTCACTTTATGAATATTTCAGTGAAGGGGCACTTTGTTGGTTAAAAATTATGTAATCCCTCTTCAATAGATTACACAACTGGATTTCAACCATAGTTGTGTGAGATATGATCTCTCCTCTCAGAAAGGGGAGGTGCCCTTCTTACTACTAACAAAAGCTAAGTAAAACTAATTAGATATTCACAAAATGTACACTATAATTACAAGATGGGGGATGTGTCACATTCATACTTCTCTCTTTTTACATAGATGTTTTACAATGCTTCACAATTGATAGTTCTGATTCAATACAAATTTAAACTAAAAACAAGCAATAATTCCAATATCTCTATCTTGTCAAAGCAAAGCTTAGAGATACTAGGTATGATAATAATAAACAATAAAAGAAAGAAAGAAAAGCTCACAAAGGCACAAAATCATTCCGTAGCTTTTCGCCAATGGATCTTTGAGATACATAACTTTTGCCGTATTAGAAGCACAAAGTCTTCTTAGATATAGCAATTCCACGAACAGCATGAACAATTACAAGCACAAATTCTTGTAGATAATTCAACAATAGTTAAACAAACATAAACACAAATCCGAATAAAGAGTGTAACACAAACTCTACACAAATTTATCCAAAGCCCTTAGATCTCACACATTAATCACCACCAATTTGATCAAACCATAAGAGAATTGATTCCAACGCAAAGTCTGGTATACAACTTTCTTCTTTATTGATCAGATTCAAATTCACAAAGTCAAACACAAAGTTTCATACATTTGTTGTAAAATGAGCAGCACTTCGTTGCTAGAGATAAAAGATAAAGATTACAATAGAAATCCCTCTAATTTATAAAAGAGAGGGAAGAGTAAATCTAGGAAATTAGTTGAGCAAAATTAGGAAAGTTAGGTGAGCCAAATTAGGAAAATCTTACCTAACTTTGACTTAGTCAAAGATGTTTTCCATCTTTTTGGGAAAACATCTCAGATTTTACATGCAATTACATTTGCTCAAAAGACATTTAAGATGTCAAAAACTATGTACAAAATGTGTAAAGAAAAGCATAAAAATATTCAACACTGGAGAAAATAAGCCTTCGTGTTTCCTTGCTTTGGGCGCGGAAGTCTTCATATCTCTTTCTTTTCTCCAAGACGAATGCCTCATCTGGACCAATAGTGTAATCCACAATGGTGTGGATTTTGGTGATTGATCTCCTAGCAGATGAGAGAATGTCATGACCCTCCTTTTTTATTTTATATTCTCTCATTAAAAAAAAAAAAAAAAAAAAATAATATAAGAAAATATATATGTTATTATTATCTCTAAATAAGACTATTATTTATTTATATAAGAAGCACATAGTTTTGATTTTTCTGCACCCTCTTACTAATAAAAAGGAATAATTAAAATAATGACCAATAAGGATAATAAAGAGATAAGTAGTGTTTAATCGTATGAAGGCTTGGATTAAATATAATGTATAGTTATTTGTTTATTCCCCGATTTATTGTGACCAAATGTTATCGCCGATAATCATTCTGCACCCTTCATCCGTCTTTTTCAGTCGCATCCCTTGCAGGCTCTCTGGATGCAACCCCCTGAAGTGGTAAGTCTCCTCATAACGGTGTATGCGTCTCTTTCTGAAGGTCGCGTTGCTAAAAGCTCACCTTTAAATACACGTTTGTTGTGAATGAAGGATATCTCTCGTGGAACAAGACCAGGACGGCTAAAAGCGGTTGTATTTGCAATTCTTACTAAAGGAGATTTATAGAATATTACCATAACATTATCTGCTATTGATCACGAATCTGGTAAGTTCAGATCACGCCTAAAACTATGTAATTTTTGTCACATAATATTATTAGAATGTAACCCTGACTTAACACGTTAATCTGCATAAATCAATTATATGCTCTGTATTTTCCAATATAATTACGTTAAGATAAAACATAGCACCAATACTATTGGGAAATTAGCATTAAACATAGCATTAAAATATTATATTGAAAGAAGTTGATAATTAATACCAAATTATGTTCTTACTCTGCCAAATCACAAGGGAGGAGGATTCAGCGCCCATGAAGGAGAGCAGGTTCTAGGATCTCTTCGAGGTAAGCCACCCTCTTGGATGACTGCGGTATGCCCATGAGGGCCGAGGGGGTCAATACAACAGTTGTTGTTGACTACCCTTGGGCTGAGAAGAGAGGCGCTAAGGGCATCCTTGTGCATGGCCCACTCCTGCCTCTTGGTGAATTGGTTGGGTGAAGAGGAGATAGTTTGGAATATTTGGCATTCATTTATTTAATGAGACAAAACTATAGGTTGTGTGTGTTAAATTTCATATATTCTACATTAGCAAGGGCTAAGGAAATGTCTTGTTTTTGCTTAACATGTTAAATTAGTATTCAATTTAATTGTTGTGCTTATTTCATGAACATATTGGTATTCTTTAGGTTAATTCTTAAAATTTCACCAAGGGGAACATTATAGAGAATCTTATTGCACCTGTCAAGATGCATCTTGAGGTTATCAAGAGTGAACCGTGTATCACAAATAACATGCATGGAGGCCTTTGAAAAGTCTGCACCCTCTACTTGCTTCATGGCAGTTTGTTTGTAGATCTCGGAAAGTTCACTGGCCAGGAGGGAGATACGGTTTTCTTCAAAAAGCTATCCCGGTAACTCCTTAATTCCCTTTTCAAGGATAGCACAATGTCCTTCGACATCTTCTTGCACTTGGTGGAGATCTTTGAGAAGAGGCTTGATCACTTGGATGTGGTGTTTGAGTGATTCTTTTATTTCCACATATTTCTCCTTGCCAGGAATTACCCCAACTTCCACCAACTTGCTGAGCTTTTTTGTTTCATTTGTGACCATAATGATAGGCATTTTTCCATTTCTTTGTGTTCTTGGGAAAGAACACTTTCTTCTTTATCAAGCTCTGTTTTGAGCTTGGCTATTTGGGTGGCTTTCTCATCTACAGCGATTATAACCTATGAACAATGTTCTACAATTTGATCAATGAAATCATATAACACTTTTCCTTTGGAGGAAAACTTGTTTGCCTTTTTCACAATTGGGTCCTTAACGCTTATCATTGCCAAAGGTTGTGCATTACTTGAAGATCTTGCAAGTCTCCTCAAAACAGGGGAATAATGCTCAGCCTTTTGCTTGTACACATCTCGGGTTTGTTGCACTTTGTCAAGCCTTCCTGCCAACGCATCTAGGACTACTTGATCATCTGCCTTGGCACTTTCATTTGTCACTTTTCTAAGCTGGACTCTAGTGACAGTGTATTCCTCCATGTTCACATCTCCTTCCTCACGTGGCGGTATACCAATCTCTGCAAACTTATGACCAATCTTGTCAACATGAAGTCTTGAATGTACTTTGGCCTTTTTCTTCCCCTTGGCTTTTGGAGGGGATATCTTTTCAAGACTGAGCTCTTCTGGGGAAATCATTTGCTTCTGCCACTTCAATACTTGAGATACCAACCAAGGGGGAAGAGAGGAAGTATGTGCTTCTTGACTGGCCGTCAACTCTTCTGTCATAGCCGCTTTTGTAGAAATGGCTGTTATGGTGACAATTGGGGTAGTATCTGTCATGACCACTCTAGTAGATTGCACAGCAAGTTGACCTTGCAAAGATTCATTCATGAATCTGTTGAATTCAACTTCAAAAGTGATGTCATAGGATGGAGATGAAAAAATATCAATAGTTTGTGTATTTGAAACTGACGGAGGAGTGGAAAGCACAGTTGATACTACAGGGGGATGAGAAACATCCACTGCATGTATGGTAGTTGTGGGAGGAGATGATGTAGGAAAAGGAGGTGGAGGAGTGTTACGATTAGGAGGTGTATGAGGAACATTTGAAGTTACGGATGATGACATTTGAGGAAGATCTTCAACAACATTCTCATTTGCAGATAGAGTTTGTTCTTCATCATACCCGAGTTCCTGTTTATCACCTTCTTGATCACCTTCTTGATCTTGTTCTTCATACTCTTGTTCTCCTGCGGAATCTTCTTCCTCAGAATCTTTTTCGTCAATAGATTCCTCGCTTTCATTTCCTTCATCTTCGGAATCTACCTCTTTAGAAACAAGCCCTTTCCCTTTTGAATGAGATGGTTCAAATTTTGTGGCCTCTTCTTCTTGAACTGCTAGTGTATCCTTCTTGCCAACAGTGAAATTGACCTCTTCGGGAAGAAGAGGGAATAGTCGCATGCTTCTCTTTTGTGCGGAGTTCCTGTTGTTGGATGGCTTTTGCTCCAGGTTCTTCTCATTCTGATTCTGTCGTGAAGGCTTTCATATGGAAACCATGTTTGTGCAACCATTCTGTAGTGTTGGCCAATATGGGAGCAAGCCTTTCCCTGATGGAAACACTTTCCTTCTTAGACCATGTATTGCAGGCAGAGGCCTCTTAGAAATTTCATTTTCATCATAGGCAGCATTCATGATGTCGCCAGGATCTTTGAAACCTCTAGTAGGTCAGCAACACCAATATCTCTAATCTACTCTACAATTAGCCTACAATAATCCATTTTCCGGATATCCTCTTCATCTTTGCATTCAGCCCATATGTCTTTGAAATGATACTTGTGGCTGTGATCCTTCTTCAACTTCCTATTCACATTCCAGTAATCAAAGTCAAATCTATATTTGCATGTCCTTATTGTCATGAGCTGCATTTCTGCATAGACTAATTTGGCATTTTGCCCATTTTGAATGGTATATCTACCAATCGTTAGTGGAAACTTGAACCCCAGTTTGTGAATTCTCATTTGTTCCTTGTGAACTGAAATAAGTTATCGACATAGCTCCATGAGTATCCACTTATTTGAGGGATATCTGGTGTAATGTCCCCTTCCTAGTCAGCACAGCTGGATTTGAGGTTAACCTATCATTTTGATCCTCGTAGGCTGACAGATGTGTGTAGAGAATCATTTGAGGCAGTTACCCGGTGTTCGGGAGCATCATTCTTTCAGTTGATTCAGGTTGGGCCTTCGCAGAATCTTTCAGAGAGGTTTTCAGTTACCTACTATTTATAGTAAGTCGGGCAGGCGGAAGTTGATATTTTGGTTAGGGCACCTGGTTCAGCTAGTTAGCTCGGAGTCGACCCAGTTTGTCAGTTTGATGGACAGATGGAGAATAATGGAGCATTTAATGATTATTAAATAATTAATATTTTGACTTTATGATATAAAGTCACTTTATTAATATATTTAAATATTAACGATTAAATGGCATATTATAAAGTATTTTAATACTTTATAATAAAGGGGAATGATTATAATGAATAATTATTTATTGATATTCAATAAAGATGGACGCCATTTATTAAAATATTTGTCCTAAGTTAAGAAGGGCGAATTTAATCATTTATTTAAATGATTATTAAAAAAGATGCTTGGGTCGAATTTGTGAAAGGGTTATATATATACTGCCAAGACAAATCGAACTCTTATGTTATGACTATTCAATTTGTCTTATTCTCTCTCTGAGTATTGGGGTTTGCGAACCTAGGGTTTCAGCTGACATTCGATTTTGAAGAACGTTCCCTCTTCGACATCTGACATATTGAGGCTGTGAAATACCAGTTGAAGATTGTCCATCGGCATGGCTTTATCCAGAAGTCAGACAGAGCTCACAGTGAAGTTTTCATTTAGTATTTGGTTCTATTGTTCATCAGGAAGAATCGCCTTTTAGAGAGTATCAGTGTTTTGCATCTAGCACATTTCCCAAGAAAGAGGTACGGCTGCAATTAATGCTGCTGACAGGCCGTACATGCTACAGAAAGGACATCTTTTCCTCTGGAAACCAAAACGCCTATCTTCTGAGCTTCCAGTCTTCATTATCTTGGGCACACTAGCAAGGGAAATCGATTTCAGTTGTTATCTAGGAAGAGAAATCAAGATCTGAGCTAGGCCGTACATTTCTTCATTCTTCCAGGCGGCTGCAAGCAATAACCAGGTTCTTTTAATAAATTCATTTGTTCACTTCTTCTGTTCCGGAAAGCATTGTAGTTGTTCAATAACGATAATAAAATCATCTGCCATTGCTCTGGAAGTTATTTGGTGCATCGTTATTTATTTATGAATTTATTTGCATTTATTTCTCAAAATCGCAAATTCCTTATTGCTGCAAAAACCATTAAAAATCAAAAAAATCTCGAAAACAAACAAAAACCTTACATCTTCAATCAGTGATTGTGTTGAAAGACACCTGGTCTCTTACATTTGGGCAGCATGTAAGGACGCCCAATGTAGCAACCTACCCTTATGTAAGTGAAAGTTGGAAATTGCAAGAATATGCACCCGACCTTACCACTTTGTAGGCCTCGTCGGATACTCTCTTCTTTACAAGAGTTGGGTCAAAGTTGAAAAGTAGAGGTGCAAAGAAGGCATCTGTGACCCTCCTAAAATGTTGAAGGCTTTCCTTCAGCTCCAACTAATAGAAATACTTGTACACAAGTACTGAGTGTCGGTTTCCCTTTGTAGACAACCCTAGGAATTGCCTCATCACGGCTGCAACATACACCAAATAAGAAGTCATATAGAACTTCAAAGTGGTTGGCACATTTATCAATTGTTCATGAATTTCATCACTGATTTGTGTTCCCCAATCAATGTGAGCTTTTTGTCTTCTTATGATCTGAATGTATTCATACATCCACTCCTGAAAATGAGATGATTCAGGCAAACCTTTAATCTTGCTCAGGAGTGTAATCATGTCCCTGACATCTTCTTTGAAGTCACTTCACGGAAGTCCCTTTGGCCATCTTGAGATAGTAGGCCTAGGTGTTTATAACCATTGGTTGTTGATCAAATTTTTAGCCTTGCTTGGATTTGCATCATAAACTTCCTGTGCTTGTTTCATTGAAATCTCGATGTATCTTTCCATATGTGGAACTCTGAAAACAATGTCAAAGAATTCAAGGTCTAGCCTCATCATCACTTGTCTAGAGGAATCTATTACACTCCTACTCTGTCGGATGTAGTGGGATGCAACCGAGAGAACAAACTCTGTATGATGAGTGGATGTCAGGAATGTGGACACCAGATGCAGATTGCTATGTACAATAGCTCTCAAACTATCTTCCAAGGGCTTTTGTTCAATTCTTTTAACAAAGTCTACAAGGTCCTGATGACCAACCTTGGTGTCCTTTATTTTGTCCACCTTCGAGATCACCACAGTAGGAAAATAGACACCTTGGCACTTGTATTTCATTTTGCCCCCTTTCTTGGAAAACGATGGAGGCTTCTTTGTTGTCATCTAGAAGAATCAGGATCAAAGGATATTACATTCAGGATCACTTGACGAGATCTGGAGATAAACTGCAAGGATGGTGAATCAACAGACGTTAGGCGAAAATGAAGCATTGGGAAGCGTGAGGCAAGCAAGCAATGTGGAGCAAGCATGAAACAAGCAATTAGGCATGCAAAACGAAGCGCGAGCAAAGAAACAGTATTAGGAGCAAAAACGGAGTGATTTCGAGGTGTTAGAATGAAAAACTGCCAAATGTGTAGGAGCACTAAAAAATCAGCCCTCCTACACTTGGAATGATGATTTAATATGTAAGGGCGCTGAAAATTAGCGCCCTTAAACGTTCTGCATGTAAGATTGCCAAATACGTCAAGGCGTTGAAAATCAGCACCCTAAGATTTTGTCACACTTGGGAAGAATAGTGTAGAGGCGGGTTTTTTAAGCGCTCTTACATGTTCAAGAAGGTGTACTCCATGTAGGAGCGGTGATTTTCATAAGGTGAAACGACACTCATTTTCACCACTTGGACATTGATAGTTTTGAGAAACTTGGTTTCCGAGCGGTGATTTTCACCGCTTGAACATCAAGAATCTTCCAATCACAAACAATGAAATTTAGTTTGCATACATTCCAAATTTCACCACTCGACTTAGAAAATAGGTGAGACATTCGAAAATAGGAAGACAAAGAAACGAAGGAGAAACAAGGGTGGCGAAACAACCTAGGGCGCACTATCTTAAACTGAAAACAAAAACCCTAGCTCAAATACGACGAGCAAATGTGATATGGAAAGAAGGAATGGTGGATTTGAAAATAAAAAGAAATGAAAACCTAAACATGCAAAACGTTTTAACAAGTTGAAACGAAATTTACAGAGCTTCTTAAAACAAACAGCAAGAAGAGACATGGAGAAGAGAAAAGTAAACGGCATACTTGGAGGAAAAATGCAAAAACCCTAGCTCAAAACAATGAAGAATCTTCAAACACGGGTTGCAGGAGCTTAGAGAGTTCCCAACGCGCAAAGGAGGAAGGAAAATGAAATGAAATGAAGTTTAGATATCCTAAAATGACTTAAAAGTCACTTAAAAAGTATAATAAATGAACTAAGAGTCCACATTGATGAAGGCGGGTAAAGTGGCGAAAAAGATGCAGGAGCGGTGAAAATCACCGCTCTTACACTTTTGACTTGGTGAGACAAAAATGTGCACAAGCGCTGATTTTGTATTTCACAACTTGGACAAAGTGTAGGAGTGCTGAAAATCAGCACTCCAACACTTGGAGAGAAATGACTAAGGTAATATGTAGGATCGTTGATTTTCAACGCTCCAACATATTTAACAATTTTTGACTAACTCTCAAACTTGAGAGTTCGTGAAGATATTTGTTTCAAAGGTCTTCAAGAGACGGACATAGGGGAACACTCAAACGGACTGTTTGAGACTTTGGACCGTGCATCGAAGTGAATTGAAGTTCACCTCGTTTTGCATGCTTGAACGTCACGAACCTACGAAACGGACAAGTTTTGTAGGAGGGTTATCCATGAATTGAGCGCTGCTAGATTCCATGATAACACACTTTAAGACAAAACATTAAATATTAAAATATTATTGCCAATGCAAGTTGGCATGGATTTTGAATGAGAAGATATTTAATATTTTATTGTTGAAAAAAGAAAAACCTAATCTTGGGCGTGGATTTTGGAAAAGCATAAGGAGAGAAAAGATCATTGTTTTCATCCATCCAAGTTTATCATTCAAACACAAAAAAAATGAGCGCAGGGTCGCAGGTATGGAGTTACAAGCTGATCTGAGGACGGAAACTCTTGAGAGACCATCTAAGGGTTCTAAAATGGATGGATTCACATAGAGACCATCAATCTGAGAATTCACTGATCTTTTTAGCATTTACTTTCAGCAATTTCCATTTACAACAGCAGATTTGAATAATACATAAGGCATACCAAAATTGCATCAGAGGTTGTACAATTCAGGAAACAAAAGGAGAGGGTTTGGAGGTTGCAATCAAAGGATTTTATTCTCCTAACTTGGGTGCATAGGTTTGACCAAGAAACCGTGGTTTTACAACAACAAAAAAGGTGAATTCAAGTGGCATGTGGGAACCAAGAAGTTGTACAAAGCACAAAAGGAAGCACGTGTGAGCTGGAGGCCAAACCGCCTTGCTTTAGAGGGTGTGAATTCCTTGCTTGGAGCCGTCTACCATCATCCAAACAACCAGCGTCAAAAACCATGAGGAAATATGTGCAAAATGAGGCACGGTATCCTTGCATCCAATTGTCGTGACTGCCATGTAAAAACCCAAGTTCCAAACTATTGTAGTTTGGCTTATGGGTATTTTCTTATTATGCTCTAAATAAATAAAGATTATTGGGTTTTCAATTATTCAAGCAATTTCCCTTCCATTATTGTTTTATGCAATTTCCTGAAATTTTCAACATTGCCACTGACAGAAAAAAAACAAAAAAATCAGATTTTAACAATCCAAAGTCAGTTTTGAAACCTTGAGGGGACATCATATGGATCACCTTGCAAAAATAAGCTCCCAATCTCCCTTTCATTGGTGAATTTATCAAAAAGGACAACAATTTGAGAGCCCATCTCTACGGGTTAAGCAAAGGCAACCTTAGTGATGGGGAACTTCATTGATATAAAGAGTACTAACCAACCCTTTGAGAACTCCATAAGTTTAACAATAGAAGGAGAGAGAAAATGCCTCTAGTTAAAAGGCTCAAGTTCAAGCCCCAATGGAAGAGAGCCCCCTTATAAGCCATCGCGAAAATTTCATCCTACTTGACTAGTAGAAATAGAAGGGGAGAGATAATAAACTTTAAAGTTGTGAAGCCTATTCTTCAGCTAGGCAACCTTCCCACACCCTCCCCTAGCACCCTCTTGTTGCCTTCCCTTGCCAAGTCTTGGTAACTTTAACACATATACCTGACCTTTAATGCAAAGTGAAGTGAATATTGAAATAAGGACTGAATTCATTTTTGAAACAACTTAATATTTTTCTGTTACTTATTTCAATATTGTAGCAGGAATACATTTTCAGAAATCTGTTGCAATAGTGCTAGAAGTTCCATTTTCCAAATACCACATGTATATTTGAACATCAATGCACAATGACGGCCTGCATGAAACATGATTATGTATGGCTACAAATAATACACTAAAACATGAATTTAAGTAAATTCATAACGAAAATCATAAACACCATCATAGACTATATAGATGGAAAATATCATATCTAGTGAAAAATAAAATGACATGATAAAGTTCTTTATCAACATACAAAGAATAGCTGAACATCCTTCGATAGTCCATGTTTCTCAAGGGTGTCAATATATGCTTTTTTGTGTTTGGGTAGAACCACTGGAACAAAGAAACGCTTTAACCTATAACACAAATAAAAAAATATAAGAACATATACATTAGAGAGAGCAATATTATAAGCTTCAGCTTAATCTTGCGCTCCATATCTTTTGTTTATTTTTTATTTTAAGAAATATTTATTAAATCTCAAACCTAGTTTCCTATACCGTACATGCTTCATCTATTGTATCTATGAATTAGCAACTTAAAGGCTAACTTATTCTAATATCTCTGCTCAAACGACTTTTACTGACCAGTAAATTGTTTCACCCTTTTCCACATTAGCCTAAAATAAGTAAAAAAAAAAAAACTCATCTAGGACTCATGTATTATTTCCAACTGAAAATATTGTCCATCTAATTTATCAAAAATGTCCAGCCTCAAATCTCAATCTAAGGTAAGTACTCAACTTCATAAGAAAAACCCTATGAATCTTTTTCAACCTATGTTCCATTTCATTTCAAGGACCACTTTTTGGGGATGGATATATATATATATATAGAGAGAGAGAGAGAGAGAGAGATTTCTACAAGTTAATGGACAGTAGTTTAACAGCAGCAATATAACATGACACTGTTAAAAATGTTGGACAATGTCTACAATAGGCTGCACACCAACCACATTCAAAAAAGAATTGTTTGTCTACACTTCCCACACAAAACCGCGCTGTACCAGACCATGGCCAATGCACCTTTAATCTCTTTTGAAATTGACAATAATAACAGACTTTAATATCATATCAAAAAAATTGAAGTTTGCAACTATTAGGGTTTGCAAATACACTCATCTTCTTCAAAATTTTACCGGCTAGCTGGTAGATATCTCAGCCAGATCATCGGATTCCTCAGTTACCAACAATTCCAGATCAAACGGCGGACAAAGTATGGAAGGTCAAAGTTGAGAAATTGAAAACATCCAAAAAATGAGTAAGTCTAGAGGGGATGGGTGCCCCAGTTGTTGGAATGTTGCCATTGATGTCAAGATAAGTATGACTGAAGATAACATATCATAGCAAAGTCTATCAGCAGATTCTAAAAGATATTATTACAAATTTGGAACAGTCATTGGAGTAGATCTTACTCATTCTTATCTAGCAGTTTTGAAGTCCATTATTCAAGAAGAATTCACAAAAATTATTAGATGTAGCAGCATGAACGAACTGTTAAGGAGGCACCTAATGATCAACAACTATCATTGTGAAAAAGAACATAAGTTAAAGAAACTGATTTATGTTGTCATTTCTATTTGATATGTCACACATATTTCCTTTAAGGACGACAACCCTTCTTATAATGCATTGCATATATGAAGTCTTTATTCATATGAAATAGTGTGGTGCAATGATTGCTATATAAAGACAAAACCATAAAGGTGTTATTGTAATAGATATTCTGCCACCTATGCATGATTGAACTCAGGAGCTGCTTGCTTACTCAACGCATCATTTGAAGATTGATTTGAATATTATGACATCAAATGCTATCATTTCGGAAGCTATAAGACAATATCTGCCGCATCATATATATATTGCCTGAATGTCAATGCAAAGGATGCCAATGTTTTTTTTATCGAATTTACTCAGAACTAAGTGTTCCATTCTAAAGAAAACACATCATGGAGAAGATAGATTACAGGCTTACTATAGGTGACGTGGAGTTAGTTCTCACACAGTCCGCCAGGTCTCAATCAAATGCTAACTAAATGTTATGAAGAGCCACGATTTAATTTTTGAGAAATTACTAAATGATATGTTTTACTCTTGAGAAGATGCGATTCTATTCTTGACAAGATACGTCTCTTTCATGAAATGATGCGATTTCTTATAGAAACGTTTTCAGCTTAAAAAGGGGATTATTTAAAGATTGAGTTGCAACGATTATATTAAAAAGGAAGTTAAACAACTATACTCAGCAACCTTGACTAAGGGTTATGACCAATCGAATGGTTATCCCATTCTCAAGAGATGTGTCTCTTATGATTGAGGCATAAGAGGATAAAAAAAGATAATAAATTGAGAATAAAGGGTATGTGTGGTTTCTATCAAATATCATTCTCATAAAAAGGGGAGAGTGCTCGACATAAAATATACATCATCTAAAAGTGCTGTAGGTAAGGGAGCCGTGTGTTGTGTTTTGGGAACAAATGCCTCATCTTTGAAATACAATCAAGTATTAAAGAGTAGCTGGGTGTGTATGGAATATATGATGTATCATTAAAACTCAAGCAGGGAATAATTGATACATCTTAAAGCATAAATACTGTGAGTATTGTGTGTAAAATTAATGCTATCAGATGTAGAAAAAGCTGAGTGTTGTGTGGAATAATTTTCTTATTCTTAAGTCACAATTGGGAGTAAAATAAGTAATGTAAGAAGATTTGAGAAACAAATTTTTCAGATTTGAAGAATATAGAAGGGCAGAGAAAAGTCAGTTCTATACAGTCTTACAAAAGTAATAAGTGCAGATTCAAAGAGGAGACTTGAAGGCAGATTTGTAAAGAATTCTTGAATGCAGATCAAGAGATTTAGAAAGAAGTATATATGCAGATTCTTGTGAAGTATATGCTGGTATAAAAAGAAGATCTAGAAGATTATTTGCAGATTTCATGAAGGAATTGTGAAGCATAGTTTAGATCAGATTTGAAGAAAGAAATTGTGCAGATGTTGGATCAGATTTGAAAGATAAGTTCAAGAGGAAGAGTGTTTGAGTGGAATTGTCCATCATTCCTTGGAGAAGCAACATTAAAGGTGGAACACTATTCATTCAAATTATAATCTTTGCTAAGTTGGTGCTTGGCAAGTAGGGGTTGGTGCACCTTCTAGGTTGGTGCCTACTAAATCAGCATTAGAGGTTGAGGCTCCTTGTACGTTGGTGCCTACTAAATCAGGATTAAGGGTTGGTGCTCTTTGTAGATTGGTTCTTGCTAAACTACATGTGGTGATTCAAGTAGGTTGGTGCCTACATTCATTGTAAAAGTTTATTTAATTCATAAAGTACAATATTTGTACCGTGGTTTTGTCCCGCAAGAGTTTCCACATAAAATCTTGGTGTCAATTTGTTCATATTGAGATATTCTTGTATAGTTGATTTGTGTTAGAATTTGAAGTTGATAAAGGTTGTTGGTGATAAAAGTTTAGAGTTGTTGAAAAGTTGAAAAGTGTGAAAGTTTGTATAGATTTACTGATTCACCCCCCCCCTTTCCCCCTCTCTCTCAGTAAATCTTTTGTGCTCTTCACCAACTAGCCAGGAGCACCCAAGGATTTGAGTGCCTGAAAGTTGAAACTAGGGTTGGCAGTCTTCATAACATTTCTTCAGATTTTCGCAGGCTGTTCAACAAAATCAACGGTGAACTCATTAGATTTGCCAGTCATTAGATATTTTCAATCAAATAGGAAAAGAAAACGGAGGAAAGAAAGTGGGAATCACAAAAAAATCTAACTCTGGAGGAGTTGGGCACCCTAGCTAGCTAGGAGTGCCCAAGCTTTTGACCCCTTAAAATCAATTTTCCAAGCAAATCACTTCCAGAAGACCCCCCCAGAATTCCTCAAGCTATCCAACGTATCTAATAGCCAGTTCATCGGGTTAGTCAAGCTGTCGGAATTGAGAATTCATCAGAAGATCACAAAGCAATGTAAAGTTGAAGAACATGAAAAAATGGCTAACACTGGGAGCCATGGGTGCCCCAAGTAGCCAAAGGCGCCCAATATTTTGAGGCCTTAAATGATGTTTTTAGCATGAGCAACCTCCAAAACAATCTCGCCAAGATCAATCAAGCTTCGCGATAGATCATTCAGCCAGCTCATAGGATTTACCAGGCACCCGAAATTGAGGATTGAATTGAGGGCATATTACCAAGCAAAACAGTTGAAAATGGTGAAAATTGGCTAAGTATGCCAAGTAAAAGCACCCCAAACCAAGAGAGGTGCCCAAGTTTTCATGCCTTAGAGAAATTTCCAAATTTTCATCATTCAACTTTCAAACAACGTCCACATTAGACAAACCTACTCAAGATTGGCATCAAATATTTAAAGTTGGAGAATAAAGCATTTTATTTATCCTCAAAACCTATTTAACATGTCTTTGGCATTCATTATTAACTTTTTGTAGGTTGGCATCCAAAGGAAGAAAAGTATATTTTTCTTCTCATCAAGATTTGAAGGCCACAACATGGTGCTTTAAGTTCATATTTTCATCATCAGCATGCACAGAGGGTTGCTTTTTCATGCTTTATTTTTCTAGGGCTTCATTTTTCAGAGGAAGGGGGTCATCTTTTTCAAAATTCATTTGCCTGGGTCTGCTTAGTTCTTGATTCTCTTCAACTTCGGAAAATTTTAAGTTTTCAAGAATCTACTTTTTCACGCTTTTTTGGGAAATCCTCAGCTTTTTCAAAATTTGATCAACTAGGTTTCTTCGGAACGAGATTCCCTACAAAACCTAGGTCCCAGCTTTTTTTGAAGAAATTGTTTTTTCAAGGCAAATCAGCATTCTATTTTCAGCAGCCTGTGCAAAAAGTTTCCAAACCTAGTCAAGTTTACAGTCAAAAATCAAGATTTTCAACATGTAGCACTCTCCACTTGAAATCAAGAACAAATCAGCTTTTTGGCGGATTGAGTTTCCTAAATGAGTCACCTCTTTGCGGCAGTGATATTTTTCGAGAATAGAACTCAAAAGCAACAGTTACCTCGAAGCTTTCTCCAAGCTTTCTTTCTATTCTTGCATCATTCTTATCCATTTTTTGTGAAAGAGAAGAATCAAGTTGTAATAAGTGGCACTTTCCATGTTTTTTTCTTTCATAGGTTGTTAGATAGTTATCTTGTTTTAGTTTTACAAATAAATATTGCATGTTGGCAAGACTTGTTTTAAAAGCAAGGAGATTTTAGGGTTCCCTACTCCTTCACTTGTGTATAAATAAGGGCAACCTTGCCCATTTTTCTTTAACCGTTATTATGATAGCAAACTGTTGAGCCTGCTTTTCCTGCAAGTTGTTATTCATTGTTTGCTCGCTTAGTGTAAGAGCAAGCTTCCATGCCTGCCTTTTGCTACAAGATACCCTGACTTCTAACGATAATGCAATTTTTTGTTTGTTTTGTTGTGTTTTGGATTTTTTTGTGATTTTTTGTAATAAGAAGAGATGGTGCGATTTTCTAAATAAATGCTTGTAAAATATCTAAAAAAATACAAGACTATAAATTATGAAGTAAACAACCTCTAGGCTGAAGGCGAATGATTGTATTATGACAAATAAATGATTACAATGCTGAATCAATAACATGCAAACCAAAAGGCAACTAATTTATTGAAGAACCTGTGAGAGCTTCCAGCCGCTTGAAGAACATCTGATGGTACAGCTAATGAAGAATAGTGATCTCCCTCTCAGAAATCAATGCAAAACCCTCAAATTATCAAGGCACCACCACTGGAGGAGAAACCAAGAAAAAAGGAAAGGCTTTTTTGCCTGTAGAGAGAGTACGCCCTTGCTGCTGTGTAGTACGGCCTCCAATCAGCAAGTACAAAATCCGTACAGCTTGGAAAAGTGTGCCAAATGAACAATATGAATAGCCACTGTGTCAGATTCTTTTCTGGAAGAAAATCGATCCACCTACTTACTGAAACCCCAACTGAAATTCCACCAATATGCTCTGTTGTGAGTTCTGAATAAAGCCACTCTGGTGGACAAGCTTCAACTGATATTTCATAGCCTCAGCATGTCTGATCATGAAGAGGTGACATTCTCCACAATCTAGTTGCAGAAACCCTTGTTTCCCCAAACTCCAATATTCTTAAAGTGAAAAGACATTCAAATAATCACCAATAATGAGTTCGATTTGTCTTGCTTGAAATATATATCTTTTCTCAAAAGTTCAACCCTTCTCAAAAAGCAAGTAAATGAGCATTTAAAAGATAATGAAATCACCCCTCTTGACTAAGGAAAATCAATTAATAAATGGCGTCCCTTTTGAATGAGTAATAAAATACTCATTTAATATTAATTTACTTCTTTATTATAAAGTATTAAATACTTTATAATTTTCCATTAATAATTACTTTAATATTTCATTAAAGTGACTTTATATTATAAAGTCAAATTAATAATCTTTTAAATATTATCAAATGCTCCAATAATCACTATTTGCTCATCAAATTATCAAACTGGGTCAAAACTGAGATGACCAACTAAACCAGGTGCCCTACCCGAAATAGAAACCCCTGTCTGCCTAACTTACTATAAATAGTAAGTGC
The DNA here is from genome assembly GCA_007258455.2 of Sequoia sempervirens. NCBI lineage: Eukaryota > Viridiplantae > Streptophyta > Pinopsida > Cupressales > Cupressaceae > Sequoia > Sequoia sempervirens. Next base: position 68,296 of record VDFB02127342.1, on the reverse strand, counting down.
TTGAATATCACTCTGCAAGTCTCTGCCAAGGCCCAAACCTGAATCAGCTGATGGAGTAGTGTCCAACAACGTCGTATAATTGCCAAAAGCAACCCTCTAAACACATTTGTCAGCCTACGAGGGTCTGAATGATAGGCTAACCCTTGAATTAACTAAACTATCTAGGAAGGGGACATTACAATTGTTCAATTTATGTGTTTTGTGTCAAGTGTATTCTGGTTGATTGCTAAATTATAAGCCTGTTATTGCTACAATCCTACTGTCCCAGAACTATAATATTTGTTATTTGAAATTTGAGAAAGGAAATCTTATGCCTGCTTTGTTGCTTTCATCTACTGTCTGAGGTTTCCGTTTTATATGTTATGCTTATATAATCTTTATTTTAGCTTGCATCAAAAAGTACAATGATTCTTTAGGTGTATGTTGGAAGAGAGTTTTCTTAAGTATCTATGTCAAGATCATTCCTTGTTTACTTTTAACTCTCAAGCTCTAAGTTTACTTGAGTTGTTAAAAGAGTCATTAGAGTAGGCTTAGTTGTAGTTGAAATTCAAAAAGAGAAAATCTCAACTACGGCACTAGAGTTTTATAACCTTGTGCTCTTAGCTGAGAACCAAAAAGATAGGAAAATAGTTTAGTTTACTTTCTTTAAGCATCATCAGCGAAGAGGGAGCTTCCTGTTGACCTGATTTTTGCGACCACACCAACACAGAATAAAATCGCCAACGGCTACTCTATCCTCTCTTGAACAAAGTTTCCTGCATGCTAAGATTGTGAGATAGGTCATACATTTAACTCCAAGGTTCCTTCAGTGCGAATAGTCTCAGTTGGCTTGATGTGATTTTGCTGGTATTTCAAGGGGACTTACACAATTGTTCGACAGTTGACAGCAGACAGTGGACTAAGGGCTTTCATGTAATTCGAATGATTTGGCAAGTGAGCACAAGTTTCCTCATCCTAACCAGAAATGAACTGAATTTAAAATGAGTGTAGGGCCTAAGAAGTTTATCTTCTACTCTAAGGCATGGGACATGGCGATCAATTCTTACAAACTTCAACCGGGCCTTGCTTTGCCTCACTTTGGACAACTTCCACAAAACCGGTGCAATCTTCAGAGGAGTGGCAAAAGGTGTTCAAATTATAATTCAACATGCAAGCACCATCAAGACAATGCATACGAACACGTGAGTCACAATCGAAGTTAAGTTTGAAAAGTAATCTAGTTGACCACGCAGGGCGAACCCACCGTCAGCGAGCCCGCTAGTGGTATGGACGAACGAAGTCTTGTTCAAATCGAGCACCACATTCCACAATTACTAAGTACTAGCATGAAATGAAATCTACTTTACTTTAAGCTATTCCAAGTTGCTACGTGAATTGGAAGGACGAAGAAGCCTCGATAACTACTCATAACAAAGAAGAAATCACCATCAATGAAGAACTCTTTTATTATGAAAGCATTCACAACAACTTCTTACAAAGTATTCAAAGGGAAGACTTTCCTTCCTTTTCAATCTAAACTATTCTACTTTCTACTCTATCAATTTCTCTCTACTCCTCTGCTATCCTAACTCTGATTTAATTCTAATGAGATACAAATGAGGGGGGGTGCCCCTTTATATAGCTAGCCAAGTCCAACGGACGGCTCAGATTACAATCGACTGGATGGCCCAGATGGTGCCACCTCAACCCTAAACAAGATTCACCCTAAAGACCGCCACCAAGAGGAGTGGGGTAATAAATGAGCCATTAATGTCCATCATCCTTCTAGAAGATTCCAGCTTTGAAATGCGTTCACACTGCTCTTGATCTTCTTCTTGACGTTGTTCTTCAACTTTGCTCGAGCTTCCATTCTTTTCTCCTTCTTGAGTTTTGAAAACATTTCTTCTCTATCACTAAGTCTCAACACTTAGCCATTTTCTTGCAACTTTTCTTCCTTCGAGGTTGAAATGTCATCTTGGATTATTTTCTTCATCACTTAAGTCATCACCGCTTGGTCTCAACATTCCTCTTGCAAGACAAGCAAGGAGAAGAGTATTAGAACATTTCATAATATAAACTCAACTTACTTACCAGGATTTTCATGTTTTGATCTCCAAGGCCTCATCGTTTTTCTTGGCCAACTTTGCGTTCAAATTCTTCATACCTTAGCCAAATTTCCAACCTATCTTGTATTTTGCCTGGCGCACTTCACTCTGATATTTCATCCAACTCAGACTCGAGAAGAAATGCTTTCATGAGGAATTTGATCAAAGATTATCTAGGCACCCAACTTCAAATTCATCCGCCAAGGCATTTTATCTTCACGAACATTCCTTTCCTTGCCTTAGAAATTTTTTCAAACCTTTTCTAAGGAAATTCATTATTTAAGTGCCCATCAAAAATCTCCATCCTAAAGGCTTTGGCGAAGCGTGGAAGACTTTTAAATCCATTCTTCATCAAGGATCTTCAGTACCCAGAAGAAAATTCCTTCCAGAACACACTAAATTCATGGGTACACAACGAACGGGTTCATTTAATTTCTTGGATTTCAACCTTGGGAAAAATAATTTTTAACAAATTTAATCCCGTTCTTCATATCTGTAGATAATTCTTGTTGCTCTGACTTGAAAAAAATTTATTGACCCTGTGCAGCTGGCATCATCGGACTCCTTCACTGGCAATCTTGCTCGTGTCTTAGGAAATTTCATCACTTCAGCAGACTTAGGCGTTTTTCCTAAGGAAGAACATTTCGTGCCTTAGAAAATTTTAAATCACTTAACATTTTGAAAAAATTTCCCTTAGAAAATTTTTTTCATTCTTCTATCCATTCTTCCTGTGGTGAAGAAATTCACTTAGAAATTTTTTATTTTTTTTAAAACGCCTTGAGAGCACATATCATGTCATGGGGAATATTTAAATTCCAACACCCTCTATACTTTATTCATCACTTGGCAATTTCCAATGCCTTAGTTATTTTATCTTTTAACATGATGAACTTTGGGTGCAATTAGCATATGTGGAAGAAAAATTCCAGCGCCTTCACTTGTCAACTCCCATTCACCTTACCTTAGGCGCATTTCACACCTGCAAGGAGACTTTACTTCCAACGCCTAACATATTATCTCCACCCTTACCTTAAAATACTATCACACCCACCAACCTTGCATGGGCGCATTTAGAGGTTGAGAGGGATTTGAATATTTTCAACATCTTTGACTTCCCTTCTTGAAGTATGGGCGCATATGACACATAGAGGAGGATGGGCGCAAATTCAAAGTGGAGGTGAATTTATTTTGACACTTAGCCACTTTCATAGCTCCTTTTGTGAGGTGGGCGCATATGACACATGGAGGAGGATAAGCATCTTCCAACGCCTGAACTCTTTTGTCTTCACATGCCCTTGACTTGGGCGCATTTTACCCTTTCAGAAGGATGGACATTTATGACTTACAAAAATTTTTAAACTTTCACCACCTTGCATGGGGCGCATTTTGCATGTGCAAGAGGATAAACGCCTTTGACCATCTTGACCTCTTATGAACTTGGGCGCATTTTGCCATAGGTGAAGGATGAACACTTTGACTTCTTTGAATCTTTGACCCCTCTTAAGATGGGCACATTTAGCTATGTGTGGAGGATAAACTCTTACTTAGAAATTTTCAACATCTTCATCCTCCCTTGAGGGCGCATTTGATGCCTCTAGGAGGATGAAACATATACTTAGAGAATATTTTGCATGTCATATCTTTGAGGGCACATTTCACCTAGGCAGGAGGATGAAACACCAATGCCTTAGAAATTTTTTCAACAACTAGCTTGAAGGCAAGCTGGGGCGCATTTCCTATGTGGTGGAGGATGAAACATGTTAGAACTTTTTCAAACACCTTGAAGGCAAGCTGGGGCGCATTTAGTATGTACAGCAGGATATTCAACATTTAGTATCTTTTTCCATATCATGCTTGTGAACTGGGGGCATTTTCAAGGTGGAGGTGGACGAGTTCAAGACTTAGAAATTTTATCCGCTCCTGCCTATTTATCCATGCCCTGCTATTTATAGTAAGTCCTTTGATTTTCATACTTTAGAAGCTCAGATTGATTTGAAATTTTGAACACTGGATCTTCACGACTCTGTCAGCCTGTTGACATTGTTATCCTGAGCTGGCCTGCTAAACATAGCATATTTCTGAAGGTGGTTTACTATTTATAGTAACTGCCTGTTTTTTAGACCTCCACAACTCCGTTCGACTTGAAATTCGAATGACGCGCTCCTCACCACGTGACTCGCCTGTTGACACGGGCGCCTGATGCTGACTTACTATTTTTAACCAGTTTCTAAAATGACTTACTATAAATAGTAAGTGCTCCGTTTGTCTTCAAATTTTACCAGCGGATAGCTTGAAAGATGCTGATCGCGGTGGTATACACCGGTTTTCGAAAATTCTGACCTTTTACCCCTCTTTTTGGGTCCCGAAGTTGGAAACCCTAATTTGACTTGCATGCGTATCAAATGATCTCCATTTGTTCTTGTTTCTGTTGCTTTGCGATCAGTTCGTGATTCTGAAGTGCTGGGAAGCGGCTGCCGGGATGCATCTACTAAAAATAGTAAGTTCCTAAATGAGTGACCATCTCCAGTTGCATGTCACATCACTGCGAAGCTCTCGAAAAACCCATAAGGAATATGCAGACATGCAAAGAAAACCCTGACATGCAAACCCTAAAAATAGCCTCGGAAGGCTGAATTCTGAAAGTCGTTATCTCGCTTTGCATGTCACACCATCGCGAAGGTCTCTGAAAACCCAGAAGGAATTTCCAGACATGCGCTGAAAAACTCTGCATCTAAACCCTGAAATCTGCTCTGGAAGTTGAACTGCTAAATATAGTAAGTTGTCTGTTTCAGCTCAAATTTAGCCAACGGGTAGCTTGATGTGTTCTGGATGCAGTGTGACTGTTAAAACTTCAAGAATGCTGAAGGAATACCCGGAATTGCACACTTACTAAAAATAGTAAGTTGCCAAAATCTGATGAAATTTCAGTGGAAACCTGTTGGAAGCATGTTGACAACAATGTTAATCTAAAATCTCAATTTATTCACTTCATTTGATTTCGGATTGACTAGGAAAGTACAAACCCTAATTCAATGGACTTGGCCAAATTTCACGTTTAAGCTCGATCACGGACACATCCCCAGAGAGGCAGATAGCAGAAAGAGAGAAACAGAGAGAAAAACAAAGCCAAAAGACGAGGGACGAAGCAAAAATTAGGGGTCCCCATTTTGAATGGGGTGATGTGTGAAAAGGTCACAACACTTCCCCTCCTAATTTGAAGAGTAGTTTATTTGTGCATAGCTGTCCGTTTCTAATCTGCATTCCAGAGGTGCAAATTGAAATACCAACATAGCATAATTAGGCCATATAAATCCCATAATCCTGATTAGGTTGAATAACACTACAATTATTAAATCTAGAAATTATCAAATCATAAAATTGAAGGTAACATACGCCACAAATTGGCCACCACAAAACCTCCTAAATCTAATGAGTTAGGCATAACATGCCCCCTTTTCAAAGAGGCATTGTCCTCAACACTTAGCTGCGGATATTTTTGAATGAAATGTTTACTTTTGATTTGATAAGATATTCAATGACTGTCCTAATCTGCAGCCTCTTGGTCCTTCTCTAAATGACTACTTGCGGTTCCAAAATAAATTGTCCTTCTTCATCTAGCCTTTTGTTAGCATTTCATTCACACCTTCAATGCAACCAAGGTTCTAGTTTCTTTCTTCATCTAGTTTTGATGATGTAAAAACCATTCTATAGTGAAAATCTATTCATTGTGAATGTGTTGTTATTAAACTTATAGGGCAAGAAATCAATGTACATTCTTCTTCAATGCTGAAACCATTTGGAAATCTGCTGAAATTCTTCTGAACCCACTAAAATTATGACTGGTCCTTATGCTACTTTGAAAAAGGTAACAACCAAGTGTTTAGATGGTGATAAGGACTGAAACTCAATCAAGACCCTCAGCATGAATGTGTGAGAATCTGGTTGTAATGATGTAAAAATCGTGCTGAAATCATGTGCTTTTTATGGATCACAGCAGAAATTCATCAAATATCAAGACTGCTGGTATGATTGAATGTCAATGGAAACTGCTAAATTCTTCTACCAAAGCTTGATAAGATCAGGCATTTCTGTCAAGGATTGATGATGACTGCTGGTTATCAATGGAAAACCCTCATTTCAATTCAAAAACCCTCTTCAATGATGAAAGACAATAGCTAGAAAAGTATGAAAGAAAAGCTTAAATCAGGCACCCCTTCAAGGGAAATACCGAAAATATCATTGGAAGGTGATGCAAACTGTCACTGAAACTGCCAAAAAAACTGATAAAGATCATTGAAGATTGAATGAAGAACACAAAAGTGAATGTTTATTCACACAAGACATCTAATATTTCTGCCTCTCAATTTGACCAAAACCCCTGCTGAAATGATGAAAGTTGCTGCCAATATTACTGCTCTATATATACCTGAATTCTACTTTTGTTTTAAAAATTCACCTCTGAAATCTATGAAAGGGCACACCTATACATAGACACACACAACACGTAAAATCAGTTGGCTCCCTTTTGTGGCACATGGCTATATTAATATATATAGCCGTTTTTTATTTTTCTTTAAATATGTGTATGCATAGGGGAGAGCATGCCTATATGTATACTAGCATCATTTAAAATTTGGATAATCCGCTCCTCTGTTTACTGTATGCTCCGCTACACACCTGCAACATTTTTGTCATAAAAAATACACTACCTTTAAGGAAGGCTTGCACTTGTAAGCAGTGCTGCACATTTTTGGATTGAATATTTCATCTTATACTTGCCAGTGCCACGCACCTGTACAAGGTGCTTGCAGATTTATCAAAAATTTCTTTTCTGCCTAGCACATGCCCAGTAATAAGACTGCAATTTTGTTTTTCAAAACCATTTTTTTCACTTTATATGGCACACACTAATGTACTGACCTCACAGATTTTTTGACCTCAGAAAATGTCCACTCCTTTTGTGGTGTGCACTTGTAAGAGGAACTACAAATTTCAATTTAAAACATATCTCTATGACCAAGGGTGTGTGTCTCATTGCCTGACTTATAATTTTCCTCTGCAAACTCGATGTTTTGTCTTGATCATCCCATCAGTTTCACTGACTGAAAATACATAATTTTCCTTGATGTGTGATTTTGAAAACTCAGTTTCTCAAACTTGTAGACATATGAATGAGAGAGGAAGAAGCAACAATGAGAACCATGACCAAGCTCTGAAACATGACTCATGATTTGACAAAAACAACAAGGATTTAGCTTTGAAACTTGACACAATAAGAAGACTTTCGTATGGGCAGAACACTCTAAAAGCTATGTCTAAACTAGAAGTTTATCTTCAATGATTTTCCTTGAAAAAATACATAGAAGACAAGAAGGATTCATGTGGTTTGCAGTAACTACAGTTTGAATGGCATAGTCCCAATTTATAGCAACTCCCTTGTAAGGTCTATAATATCTTATGTACCTAAGGATATGATAGTATAATGTATTTAGATAGATGTAGATGCCAACATGTGGCATGCATCCCTTAAGTTAGTTATATTGAGTCATGTGAATAACTTGTGTAATTAATTATATTAGGTGTTTAGTAGGCCTTCATTAGGATCACCCCTCAATCGTATTATAAGGTCTATATAAAAGAGGTGATCATCAATGTAAGATATGTGTGAAGTATGATATTGTATTTAGGATCTCTTGGAGATATAGCATGGAGTGGGTTCTTCAGTAAGGAGTATTGTATGGTGTTTCCCTATGTCATGTCCCCGAATTGGAGGTGAAGTGATTTAATTAATTTAATTGATTAAGTTTTCCAAATTAATGATATTTCAAAAGGATAGCTTAATTGATTATTTTAATTAAATATTAGATTAATTATTTATAAAGTTATTCCAATAAATTAATATCTTAAGGATGACTTTATATTTAATTAATTTAATAAAGTGACTAAAGTAAAATAATAAATCATAAAGTCACTTAAGTAATAAAATAATATTATATTTTAGAAGCTTCCTAGAAGTCTTGGTGAAATCTTTATAAAGAGCTGTTGGCCTTGCATTTGATTTGGAATTCATTTCTCATTACCAATTTGGTAAGAAAGCTTGAATACTTTGTTTGCTCAAGGGTTTCAAGACTCTAAAGTACTAGGTTCGGTTGTGAAAGATCAACCCTAGCTGGAGTTGTTGAAGAATCCATCCAAGGTTTCTACTTTGTGCTTCATTGAAGAGATTTTCAATTGCAATAGTTGTTGTATTATTGCAATTCTGAGTATTAAGCTGATTGGGTGCAATAGCTGATTTATTATTGCATCATCATTTCACTTGCAGCAGCTAAGGTATTATTGCAATCATTATTTCATTGAGTACTTGTAGTAGTTGTTGTATTACTGAAATTAGACTTGAGGAGAAGGTTTATTCTCTACTGGTTCAATTGTCCAAATTTAATATTCTATGACCAAATTTGGAAAAAAGCACAAGAGTTTGATATTTTATTGGAGAAAGCTTTAATATTTTGAGAACAAGATTTTGATTGTTGTTTTGAATAAAATAAGGAAAATAATATTTTATTGAGGAGCCAGTGTGTTTCCTTGATAAAGAATCGATTTTATTATTCTAGTATCTAGTCATTGGCAATATCGATTCTCTTCCTACTTTGAAGGAGTTTGATTTTATAAGAAACAATTATATATTGGAGAGAATAAAGACAAAGGGATTTCTACGCATTAAGACAAAATCTTGCCATCATATTATCAATCGATCTCTACAAGGGAATGATCACTATATATAAAGGAACGTCCTCAAAAAAAGCAACGAAGGAATATTATTAGCAAAGGTCAATGCTGAATGTTTTAATCATTGAAGATTTATTTTTCCGCCCCACCAATAGTAGAGACGTGATTTATAAGAACCGCAGCCTGGGGAAAAGACAAGCCCAAGAAAGACAAATGGTAGAAAGGAGTGTCGGGTATTTGTGAAGTGTCGATACATAGCTGGAGGAAATGTTTTATTGATAAAGACAAATCCCTGTCATCACACTCGTGTCAGGCATATAGTCCAAGAATATCAAAATCTTACAATGATGAATATTTAGAAGCCGCCATTCCCTTGAGAATAAAATCACATGTGTCTTATTGGCTTGCCATTGAGAGATTGTATTTCTCTCTCTGTTCATTGGTGCAGCATTCCTTGACATCCAACATAGTTTGTTGGTGTTGCTACTAGGCAGTGAAAGGTTGAAGAGAGGAATTCTAGCGCATGCTTTCAGTTCGAGCTTTGAATTTAGAATCAGTCGCTCCAACCAGCCAACATCGTACCAGGTTCAATATCAAAACGTTATTGATGATTTCTCATTTTAGATAGATCAAGGAATGTAATCGCAGCTTCTGCAATATTATAAAGTTGATAGTGGGTCTGCATTCTATAGTATCGGTTGAGTTTGCATTGTCAAGCATTTGTACATTGTAAAGTTATTTTATTTGGAGGTGGTTTGCACTTATTATCCCGAGCATTTGTATATTTCTGTCATTCAAACTGAGACATATACTCATTGTAATCAGTTGCATTTACAGTCAATGTTGAAGTTATTGTCATTGATGTCAAGGCAAAGGATAAAAGTTGAGAATGCTACCATTAATGATGCCATTGATGATGTCAAGGCAAAAGATAAAGTTCAGAACGTTGGCTTAAACAGAGTGAAGTCATTTCTCAAAACTTAAGGTTCAGATCATCACTATTTAGACACATTCAGATTGATGGCTTCATCAGATTCTGGGAAAGAATCTTGATCAGATTGACATTCAGAGTTGTTGGCCTTCTACGAAATACATAATCAAAGTTCTTCAAGATTTGTTTTTGTTGGCTTAACTCGACTCCATAATAATCCGATTATCAACAAAACAAGAGACAAATTCAATAAAGAGATATTAAGATAAACCGATTGTTAAGACAACAAACAAATTCAGTACTAAGACACCCGATCAGTGAAAAGATATGATTGACTCCTAAAACGTTTTGTTGAAGAGTCATGTGAATCGTTTTAACTAAGACATCATTTCTGAAAGAGTTAAGAGGATCAATGGATATATACGATTAAGCATTAACAAGGAGAGATTTGGTTTACTTTCTGAGAAGACGAGTTTCATCCAAATGGTATGATGTATCACTGAAGAGATATGTTCATTCTTGAAAAGATATGTTGATTTGACTTGACTCTTGAAAAGATATGTTCATTCGTGTGATGCTTGAAGAGGTGTGTCTAATTGGATTTGATTCTTGAAGAGATATGTTCATTCTTACACACATATTTAATAAACAATGCAAAAATGATCAAAATAAAATCAAAGTGGTTTAGACAGAAATAAACAAATTCAGTTTAATGAAGAGGCAGATTTTCAAAGGATACAAGTATAGATGTGTTCTTTCATAAGAAAGTTGCAACTCTTGAGCAACATACATATTTGATGTTGCTCAAGAGTTGTGAGTAGTGTGAGTAAATCAGATCAGAGAATCTATTCTCTTATGTGGGCTTTAAGGTGATAGCAAACATCACAAAGTAGAGTTGAGAATAGAAGTGCAGATCTGTTTGAAGACAGTTACTTTACATCCATCATTTTCAATAAAGTCAAGGTTGGTGCCTTGCACATTCAGGGCTGGTGCTCCTTGTAGGTTGGTGCCTACTAAACTATAAAATTCATTATTCAAGTAGGTTGGTGCCTACTATCTTTGTAATTTCATATAAACATAAAATACAATTGTTGGAGTCAACTTGTTTATATTGTTCATATTGCATAGTTGATATTGGGGTAGAAGTTAAAAGTTGGTTAAAGTTAAAAAAGGGTAAAAGTTTGTTGATTTACTGATTCACCCCCCCTCTCAATAAATATTTGTTCTCTTAAGTCAAAATGAGAATTGGGATAGTATGACAAACTGTTTGTCTAAAGGTCCATTGGCTGTAGCTTACTTATTGCATTGGAAATCATTATAAACTTGCATTGCACCTTCATCCCAATCATTAGCTAGAATCTTTGTGCATATGATATTAGTATGTAAACCCAAAAATAGAAGGAGAAATCATTTAACAGCTGAAGGAGATTGCACGGTAACTGTTTGACAAAATTCATGAGTTGCAAATCAGAAAATTAAAGGCCAAAATTAGTAAAGGTCTTTACAATGGTATCAGAGCTAATATTTCTACCAACTTGTGGGGTAGATTGGTTATTGTTTCAGCTAATCAATTGCAGATCAGAATTTCAATTGGCTACATGGCTACTTCTAGCAATTCAATAGAAACCTTGTTGGAAGAAAATTGGAAAAATGGAACAAAGATTGAAAATTGTTGGCGAAAAGTAGGAATTCGTCCCACAGGATAAAGCAACTCTCCTAAACATTTTGGAGGAGGTTGAAATTTGTTTGTGTAAGATTGGATAGTCAATTTTTCGAGCTATGTTTGAAGCTATGAGACCTTTGATGAGTTTTTTGATTAAGCCAGAAATTTTGCAACATCAGGATGAAGAAGTTAGGCTTGCGGTTGTCACTTGTATGAGTGAAGTTGTAAGGATTACAGCTCCTACAACACCATATTGTAAAGATACTATGAATATAATCCTTCAAAAGATGGTGGAAAGTTTTCAGGGGCTGCGTGATGTCAAGGGCCCTACCTTTGGTCAAAGAGTAAGAATCTTGGAGATTATGGCAAAGTTTAAGGTATATTACCTCTGTAATGTCCCCTTCTCGAGCATGACTTCTTCTGATTTACCGTTGGCCTATTCTGGAGACCCGTAGGCTTCTCGGTGGAAATTAGGGTTTCTTGGTTAGAGGTTTCTTGTGCTCACGGATTGATGATTGAACTGCGGATTCCTTCTGGGTTTTTTCTGAGCTTTTCGGTGGTGTGTTCGTTTTGGCATTCTGAGCACTTTCACGAATTTACTATTTTTAGTAAATTCTATTTCTAGCAGTGGACCTGTTGGTTTCGGCTCGATTGACCTTCTTCTTCAGTATGTTCAGTTGGATTTGCTCAACTTTGGCTTTGGGGCTCGTTTGGAGAGATAAGTTGAATTATTTTTAATAAAGTCATGTTTAATGTTATATTTTGCTGTTGACCCCCCCCTTAGCCTAGTGATTGAACTTAAGTTGTTTTTAAAAGTGGTCATTGAAGGGGTGGCGCCTCATGAGGGTATTTTATATTGTAAAGCTCAAATATTAATGCTTGAAAAAGGGACGCCCTTTTGAGGAGGTTATTTTAAATTAAAAAGTCAAAATTGCTTAAGGCAAAAAGGACGCCACATTTGGAGGGAAAAGGAGTTACTCAAATTTGAATTGCTTGGTTTCTAGAAGCTTCTGGACAGTCATCTCAAGTCTTTAAAAGGAGGTCTTGGTCTTCAGTTTCATCATCCAACTTCTTGAGTAACGTTACGCTGCCGGAATGGTGAGAGGATTGCTTCGAGGAATGAATGCCTCCTAGCTTGGCTCAACTTCGTGCTTGTGAGACAGCACCTAGTGGAGATATTTCTTGTGTTTGAGTGCATTTTGTAGTGAGGTATGCTTTGTTGAGAGTTAATGCATTGGTAGTTTAGTTGTTTGCACTTTTATGTCATTTTCAGAGGTTGTTGAGTTCATAGCTAAATTGTCATTTTCACTCATATTTCAAAAATACAAAAAGATTGCATTCTGGGTATTTCATATTTGCATTTGTCTAGGGAAGGCGCCAACATTTGTGAAGTTTCATAATTTTTAGTCAAGTACTGATTTTTATATCACAAAATCGCCCTTCTCTTGGGGCCGTACTTTTGTACTTGCATGGGAATTTGAGAAAAAATAAAATACAGCAGTTTGGGTTGGTTTCTTGGATCTTACTTGGGTGCCCTGGTTATATGAAGCTGTTGCACTTTGTTGGGGGTCATTTGGCTGAGTATTTAGGGAGTTGTGATCATTTCAATAAGAACTCTGTGTTGCTGGTTAACAGTTTCAGACCTTGTTACAGTCATATCAGTTTGTATTTAGGGTGGTTCTTAGAGTTGAGTTGGTGTTAGACAGCCTTGGAGATCATTGAGGAAGACATAATTAACATTGTTCTAAGTAAAGACTTCTAAGTTTCTGTTATTGCAAGCGTTCTTCACATATTGTAAGCTGAACAGTAGTACTGTCAGCATTTTTAACATTCTTGCAATTTCCATGTTTATAACTGCCCACTGAATAAGTGGAAGAGGCTGGCTTGCCGCCTATTATCTTAATTTGCATTTTGTATTCACGAGTCTCCGCCATATGGTCGCCTCTTATCCATCATGGATTGAGTAGCACATGCTTGGTGTTGAGCTTTTTCCAGTATTGCAATTAGATAGGGATCCTCTGACCGAATGCTCGTCGCTCGCCGGCGCATCTCGTGGTTAGAGTTTCTTTTCAGCAATTTTCCTTTGAGATCCTCTGACCAATGCTCACACCTTGCCCGCATCGGGATCCTGGTGTACATTCTGGTTAGAGTTACTTTCAGCATCGTTTGGGTTTTCAAACTAACCTTAACGGGTGCTTGATTCATTGTAATTTGCTATTGAAAAAGTAATTGCTATTGAAAAAGTAAAAAAATTTGGCTCGGCATATTTCAACCTCTTGTTTGGTTTTGGATGCAACAATTTCATACGCACCATCCTGACACAAGAATTTTTCACAACATTAGATAATGTTGGAAAGGAAAAATAACGAGCTCATACATTCCAGTGTTTAAACCTGGTAGCTCTTATACCTCATGTAACGAACTAACCCTTTCATAAAGTAAAAATTTCTTAATTTTACACTTGACAAGTAAAAGTAATGAGTAACAAAGCCATTGCAATAAAAAAATTATTTTCTTTTATTGATAATTTTGAAATAAGATACAACATATTCCCATAAGAATTCCTTTTTCTTTTCAAATATACATCAAAGTAAGAAAATATACAAGTACATACATAGCTCATGGAGCTTTCCAACAAATAGTAGTAAAATGGTCCAGGTTCCTTTCCTTTCAAATCTTGGTTCTTTTGTCGCCTGCTGTGGAGGAGAAGCATCAATCAGGCGCTTTTCCGCCATCCACTGACTCTTAATGCGGTCCCCCGCACATCTATCATTTGATAGATGCCCCTTTGCTTCGACAAATAGATTAGTAGAGTAACCGATACCGAAAACCAACTAAGCATAGTCCTATGTCCTACATAACTAGAACCTTGTATTCCCACAATCCCGAACTATCATGTACTAATGCATCACGGTGAACTGTGTTACATCCCAAATTATGGCGTTCCTATTTACCATTACTAGATAGGGTAAATGTGAATGAAATGTGAATTCTGGAGGTGAATTAATGATACACTGCTTTCAATATGAATGTTGTTTCATTTGATGTTATTCTTGGTGAAATACTGCATAAAGGAGAATAGAAGGTTATTGATTTGTGAATAATCTAACTTTTAAGATGTTTCATGTATACTGCTTTCTTGTGAACATATTGTTAGAAAAATTGTCATTGATGTCAAACAAAGAGCTTGGTATGTAATCGAGCTTGGTACGTGGTTAAGAGTGTTACATAGACAAATTAACATTCTACAGATTGAAGCATGCATATCGGTGTTTTTCAAATGTAATTGATAAGATATAGATGGACATACCTACAGATCAGAGTTATAAATAAATATCAGATCGAAGAAATATACATGTTTCAATTTCAAGTTAGCAAACAAATAAATCTGGAGAAGTATATCTTGGAGCTTGGTACGTATTTTGAGAAGTTAGCTTGAAGATCTTTTTGTTAGTGGAGTATAGACGTATCAGTCTGAAGCAGATTAATGAGTCTAAAGATGGTGATTATTTCCAGATTGTTAAGATTAAAATTAATTAATCTGTGTCTTATCGAGACTCTAAGGGGCACGTATTTTTGTCAAAATACGTGTTGATTATTCTATGAAAGGAACTCGTATGTTCTTCTTAACAGGTTGGTTAATGAATTTGTTAAATTTCAAAGGGATATGCTTTCATTAAAAGACGTGTTTATTGCTGACACAAGTATTAAAAGACATGTTCTTGAAAGAATACAATTCAGTATAACTGCCGCAAAAATAATCCTTAATGAATAGACGCGAAACTTGAATAGAAGGCAATTTAAATACCACGAGTAAACCAACAGAAGATATGTTAATCCTTAATGAATAGACGCGAATCCTGAATGGAAGGCAGTTTAAAAGACGTGTTCATCAGAAAAAGTGAGAATCTTGAATGGACGTGGGTTTTAATAAAAGTTCTATTCTTTCTAAGGGACGTGTATTTCTAAATGAAGTGATACATTTCCTAAAAGGATGCGACCTGTGCTAAAAGATAGATTCAATTAAAATTAAGAAGTATTCAGTTCTGTGTAAACAGAAAAATAATTAAATCATGTAAAAATCAATTGGCAATGAGGGACGTCTCAAAGGGTGTGACTAAAAGAAAAAGATGCAAAGTGTTGTGATCATCAACAATTGCAACCCTTGGTCAATCTATATATTTGTCATACCATTCAAAGCAGAAGAGTGGTTGTTGCAGTTGAAGATTTGCAGTTCAGTCAGATTCCTACCTCCTTGTGTGGGCTGAAGGTGATATCTTTGATCACATAGAGCAGATTGGAGAGTTGGGCTTGTGCAGATCAGATTGAAGGCAGTCTCACTTCCATCAAGTCAAGGTTTGGTGCCTTGCATTAGGGGTTGGTGCTCCTTGTAGGCAGGTGTCTACTAAATTTGTAGAGGTCTAGGTGTTCCTTGTAGGCTATACTCTACTAAATCATCTTGGTGTAAATCTGTAGGTTGGTGCCTACTTTGAAAAAAAATTATTTCAATAAAGTTGTATCAATTTGGGGAAATTGGTTCATATCAAAAATTGATTGTATTAAGTTTGAAAAGCTAAAAATAAAAAATTTGTATTTGATTTACTGATTCACCCCCCCCTCCTCTCAGTAAATATTTTTGTGCTCTTCAATTGGTATCAGAGCTAGGTTCTTCTTGAAAGCCTAACCGCTTGAAGGAGATCCTCAAGAGCACATATGGCGAATCAAAGCAACACTGTGAAAGCACCCATCTTTGATGGGACTAATTATGCATTTTGGAATATCAAGATGGAAGCATACTTGAATGCACTTGGGTTTGATGTGTGGCAATCTGTTGTTGATGGGTATTCACCTCCAGCTACCCCTCCAACGGATCAAGCAGGGAAAAAGAGAAGTGAAAACAATGCAAAAGCTAAGCATGCTCTTCTTTGCAGCCTAACAGATTCTGAGTTTACAAAAGTCATGAGATGCAAATCAGCAAAAGAGATTTGGGACAAACTCCAAAATATTTATGAAGGAGATGCAAAAGTTAAGAAGGTAAAGTTGCAAACTCATAGAAGAAAGTTGGAGACTCTCAAAATGGAGGATGATGAAGATATTGCTTCATATTTTCTTCGTGTTGATGAAACAATGAATATCATGAGGGGACTTGGTGAAGAGATCAAGGATGACTTCATCATTGACAAAATTCTAAGATCTCTTTCTACAAAGTTTGAAGCCAAGGTGGCAGCATTGGAGGAATTAACAAATTTGGATCAGCTAACCAAAGATGAATTACATGGAATCCTTGCTGCCTATGAGATGAGGATTGAAGGAAGATCACCACAAAAGGAAGTCTCATTCAAAGCATCCAAAAAGGGCAAGAACAAGCATGAAGAAAAGGATGAAAAATCAAGTGATGAAGCTGAATCTTACTTCATGGGTAAACTTAAGAAAGGAAAAGGAAAATTTCCTTTTAAGTGCTTCAATTGTGGAAAAGTTGGACATTATGCCTCAAAATGTCCTCAAAATGAAAACAGCTCTAGTGAAGAAGAAAAAGAAATCAGCAACAAGGAAAAGGGAAAGAAAAATTTCAATAATAACTCTAAGAAGAGTTTTTATTCAAAGAAAGATAGTAGCACCTCCGAAGAAGAAAGTGAAGATTGCTCTAGCAATAGTGAAGAGGAAATATTGTTCATGGCTGAATGTGAAGAACTAAATGCTGATAAAGATTTTGATGAAGAAGAAAAGATTGATCAAGAATGTAATGAAGAAGAGGAAGTGGATCTTGAAGAAGAACTGCACTATGCTTATAAGAAGAATGAAGATTTGAAGAAGGCTACCAAGTACAAATTGAAGGTCAAAGTGATGACAAAAGACTTGGAGAATTCAAGCAAAACCATTGAAGATTTGAGAGCTCAAATCATGGAAGCTGAAAGAAATGAAGAAGATTTGAAAAACAAACTCAATACAAAGGAGATGAAATGTAACAAGCTGGAGCAAGAGATAGCCATGCTAAAGTTGGAATTGGAGAAAACAAAGGTTCAACACACAAAGATTGATGAAGAATCCAGCAAGTTGATTGAGCTAATGAAGGCTCAAGATTTTCTTCAAAGCAAAAAGGGAGGTAGTTTTGAAGAACAATCAAAGAAGGTCACTAACTCCAAAGAAGATTTCAAGACTTTCTCAAAGCAAGTTGAAGAAGAATGGATAAGTGCTGATCCTAAAAGAAAATCAAACACTAGGCAATTATATACATTCAATGGGTATTGTTTTCTATGTAACAAATTTGGCCACAAGGCCTTAAATTGTAAGAACAAAGTAAAAAATATTCCTAGTTACCTTAGGAGAGATTATAACCCTTTCACACCATTAATGGACTATAATAGTCTATGCAACAATTGTAATAACCTAGGGCACAAAGCACAAGCTTGTAGGACAGTTTTTAATGTTTCTCCAAAACAAAACAAGAAAGAAGATAAGTCCATTAAAAGGAAAGAAATGCCTATCAAAGTGTGGAGGAAGAAGGAGAAATCAATGTTCATTCAAACCGCCTTACATGCTGAAAGTAAGAAGGATAGATGGTACATTGATAGTGGGTGCTCAAAGCACATGACAGGTGACAAGAGCAAATTCATCTCTCTTGAACCTACTGATGAAGGAACAGTAAGATTTGGTGATAATACAAGAAAACAAATAAAAGGAAAAGGAACACTTAGTCTAGATAATGGGAGAACAAAAACAGAAAATGTTTTGTATCTTAAGGGTCTAAAAGAAAATCTTCTAAGTGTTAGTCAACTTTGTGATCAAGGACATAGTATCACATTTATTTCTAATATATGTGATATCAAGAAAGATGGAAAGCTGGTTGCTCAAGCTGAAAGGAAACATAATTTGTATATCTTAAAGGAGATAAGTTGTGAAAGTTGCAACCTAGTACAAAAGGATGAAAGTTGGTTATGGCACAAGAGGCTAGGCCATCTCAACTTTGATAATATTGTCAAAGTTAGCAAATCAAATGCTGTGAGAGATATGCCAAGGATAACAAAACCTTCTAATATCATTTGTAGAGAGTGTCAACTTGGAAAGCAAACAAGGTCAAGCTTTAAGTCTAAGGAGCATTCTTCATCAAAGCCATTAGAACTCATACATAAGATCTTTGTGGGCCAACCAAATCCAAGAGCATGAATGGAGAAAGATATTTTATGTTGCTAATTGATGACTTCTCAAGAATGACTTGGGTTGCATTTTTGAAAGAAAAATCTGAAGCTTTTGATAAATTCAAAGCTTTCAAAGAGCTGGTTGAAAATGAAGCAAACATCAAGATAAAATGTCTTAGATCAGATCGAGGAGGAGAATTCACATCAAAGGAATTTGAAAATTTCTGCATAGAGCATGGAATTAAAAGGCAATTTTCTGCAGCAAGAACCCCTCAACAAAATGGGGTTGTAGAAAGAAAAAATAGGACGGTTCAAGAAATGGCAAGGGCAATGCTAAATGAAACCAAGATAGCAGATTCTTTTTGGAAGGAAGCAATTCATACAGCAGTTTACATCTTGAATCGTGCACAAATAAGAGTGAACAATGAGAAGACACCATATGAACTTTGGAAAGGTAGACCAGCAACTGTCAAGTACTTCAAAATTTTTGGAAGCACTTGCTACATTAGAAGAGATGAAGAAGATTTGAGCAAATTTGACACAAGAGCAGATGAGGGAATTTTTCTTGGCTACTCATCAAAAAGTAAGGCATATAAATGCTACAACAAAAGAACACACAAAATTATTGAAAGTGCTAATGTAAGAATTGATGAAGGAAAGCAATTCAAAGAAGTTGGACAAAATGATCACCATGTTCAAACTAATGATGAAGACAAAGAGGATGAGGACTCCCAAGAGGAAGAAAAGGAGGAAGAGGAAAAGGAAGAAGAATCTTCACAAAAGACTCCCATGAAGACACCAAAGACACCTTCCAAGTTTGTTCAAAAGAATCATCCTGAAGATTTGATTCTTCAAGATAGATGTAGATCTACAAAGAAAATGGTAAATTACAATGAAGACTGTCATGCAGCATTTCTATCTCAAGTTGAGCCCAAAACTTTTGAAGAAGCAAGCAAAGACAAAAGTTGGATTGATGCAATGAATGAAGAATTGGATCAAATAGAGAAAAATGAAACTTGGGAACTTGTTCCAAGACCAAAAGATAAGAATGTAATTGGCACAAAATGGGTTTTTAGAAACAAATTAAATGAAGATGGTCAAGTCACAAGGAACAAAGCAAGGCTAGTATGCAAGGGCTATGCACAAGTTGAAGGAGTAGACTTTGAGGAAACTTTTGCACCAGTTGCAAGGATTGAAGCAATTAGAATGTTTTTATCCTATGCAAGTCAAGAGAAGTTTAAGGTGTATCAAATGGACGTCAAATCTGCTTTTCTTAATGGAGATCTAGAGGAGGAAGTTTATATTGAACAACCCGAAGGATTTCTATTATCAGAAGACAAGGATTATGTGTGCAAATTAAAGAAAGCTCTCTATGGGCTTAAACAAGCTCCTAGAGCTTGGTATTCCAGACCTGACAAATATCTCAAAGAGCAAGGTTTCAAAAGAGGAGATGTAGATAGCAATCTATACATCAAAGAAGAGGATGGACATTTATTGATTGTAGTGGTGTATGTAGATGACATCATTTTTGGTGGAGACAAGGACACAATGTGCAAAGAATTTTCATCATGTATGCAAAAAGAGTTTGAGATGTCAATGTTGAGAGAATTATCCTTTTTCCTTGGGCTGCAAATTTCACAATCAAGCAAAGGTATTTTCATCTCCCAAGCCAAATATGTGAAAGAAATGTTAAAAAGGTTAGGATGGAAGATTGCAATCCTGTTAGCACTCCTATGGTTACAGGTTGTAAGCTAAGCAAAGATGATGAATCCCAAGAAGTGAATCAAACACTTTATAGATCAATGATTGGAAGTTTGTTGTATTTAACTTCTACTAGACCAGACATAATGCAAGTTGTTGGAGTTGTGGCAAGATTTCAAGCAGCACCAAAAGAAACACATGTTCATGCAGTAAAATGTATATTTAAGTATTTGAAAGGCACAATAGAATATGGTCTATGGTACCCTAGTAGCAATGATTTCACTCTTGAAGCATTCACAGATGCTGATTGGGCTGGCAATGTGGATGATAGAAAAAGTACAAGTGGAGGAGCCTTTTTTCTTGGAGGAAATCTAGTGTCTTGGATGAGCAAAAAACAAGAATCAGTTTCTCTATCTACAGCAGAAGCTGAATATATTGCAGCAGCAGCATGTTGCACTCAACTTTTGTGGATGAGGCAAACTTTAAGAGATATCAAGGTGGAGTATAATCATCCTTGCACTATCTATTGTGATAATACTAGTGCAATCAATATTTCCAAGAATCCAGTGATGCACTCAAGAACCAAGCACATCCCTATTAAGTATCACTTTTTGAGAGAACAAGTAGGACAAGGTCAAGTGTGTTTAGAATACATAACTACAAAAGAGCAAACTGCTGATATATTTACTAAACCACTTCCAAGAGATACATTTGAATATCTAAGGGGCAAATTGAGAGTTGTTCCACATCCATCAAATTAATTGATGGATGCATGTATTCAGGGGGAACTATGCACAAAATCTTGTAGCTTCATGGAGCTGAAACATTGTTAGAAGACCCCTTGCCATTGATGTCAAAGGGGGAGATATTGGAGTCAGGGGGAGCAATAAGAAGAAGATCAAAAGATGTCTTTGGAGATGTTGCCATCAATGACAAAGGGGGAGATTGTTAGAAAAATTGTCATTGATGTCAAACAAAGAGCTTGGTATGTAATCGAGCTTGGTACGTGGTTAAGAGTGTTACATAGATAAATTAACATTCTACAGATTGAAGCATGCATATCGGTGTTTTACAGATGTAATTGATAAGATATAGATGGACATACCTACAGATCAGAGTTATAAATAAATATCAGATCGAAGAAATATACATGTTTCAGTTTGAAGTTAGCAAACAAATAAATCTAGAGAAGTATATCTTGGAGCTTGGTACGTATTTTGAGAAGTTAGCTTGAAGATCTTTTTGTTAGTGGAGTATAGACGTATCAGTCTGAAGCAGATTAACGAGTCTGAAGATGGTGATTATTTCCAAATTGTTAAGATTAAAATTAATTAATCTGTGTCTTATTGGGACTCTAAGGGGCACGTATTTTTGTCAAAATACGTGTTGATTATTCTATGAAAGGAACTCGTATGTTCTTCTTAACAGGTTGGTTAATGAATTTGTTAAATTTCAAAGGGATATGCTTTCATTAAAAGACGTGTTTATTGCTGACACAAGTATTAAAAGACGTGTTCTTGAAAGAATACGATTCAGTATAACTGCCGCAAAAATAATCCTTAATGAATAAACGCGAAACTTGAATAGAAGGCAGTTTAAATACCACGAGTAAACCAACAGAAGATATGTTAATCCTTAATGAATAGACGCGAATCCTGAATGGAAGGCAGTTTAAAAGACGTGTTCATCAGAAAAAGTGTGAATCTTGAATGGACGTGGGTTTTAATAAAAGTTCTATTCTTTCTAAGGGACGTGTATTTCTAAATGAAGTGATACATTTCCTAAAAGGATGCGACCTGTGCTAAAAGATAGATTCAATTAAAATTAAGAAGTATTCAGTTCTGTGTAAACAGAAAAATAATTAAATCATGTAAAAATCAATTGGCAATGAGGGACGTCTCAAAGGGTGTGACTAAAAGAAAAAGATGCAAAGTGTTGTGATCATCAACAATTGCAACCCTTGGTCAATCTATATATTTGTCATACCATTCAAAGCAGAAGAGTGGTTGTTGCAGTTGAAGATTTGCAGTTCAGTCAGATTCCTACCTCCTTGTGTGGGCTGAAGGTGATATCTTTGATCACATAGAGCAGATTGGAGAGTTGGGCTTGTGCAGATCAGATTGAAGGCAGTCTCACTTCCATCAAGTCAAGGTTTGGTGCCTTGCATTAGGGGTTGGTGCTCCTTGTAGGCAGGTGTCTACTAAATTTGTAGAGGTCTAGGTGTTCCTTGTAGGCTATACTCTACTAAATCATCTTGGTGTAAATCTATAGGTTGGTGCCTACTTTGAAAAAAAATTATTTCAATAAAGTTGTATCAATTTGGGGAAATTGGTTCATATCAAAAATTGATTGTAATAAGTTTGAAAAGCTAAAAATAAAAATTTGTATTTGATTTACTGATTCACCCCCCTCTCTCAGTAAATCTTTTTGTGCTCTTCACATATGACTCCCGTTGTCATGTCATTGTATACAGGTATGAGGACCATTCCTCCAGGAAAAGGAGAGATATCACTCGGGGAGGAGCTTGGTCGGGTAAGCAGTAATGTGAACCATCTGAGCATACACACACATCCCTTAGACTGAGTAAACTAAGTCAGTTTGTTGAGTTGGGTAAGTCATCCATAGGCTTGTATGTTGACATTAGGAGTCTTGTCTACTTCTGAATGCTTGTATAAGTGATGCTTATCTATGTATCTGTTTATGATATTACATTAATGGTTAGGAGGTGGGCATCTATATATGTATATAGTATATACACTTATCTATAGGTATATTCATGTCGATACAAACGTATGAGGGCAAATGGATATGCTCATATGAGTGCATCGATATAATATACATACATATCCGTGTACATAGAGGAAAATATACAAACGTATATACATGTATATATACCCACAACCAATGATATATGTGGATATTAATAATATTATTTTAATATTGCCATGGAATTTACATATACATGGATATGTATATTCAAAGTATGTTGACTGGCTCGCAATATATGTATTTATCAAATAAATATGTAAATGTGTATATATTTATATATGTAAATGTATATATATATTTAATATTATATAAATATATAGATATATTATAGTTTTACCGAAATATATGTATATATAAGCATATTTAAATTGTAATATTTAAATATATATACATATATATATTAAAGTAAAACAAAACTATAATATAAATATATAAGTATATAATATATATATATATATATATATATTTAATTTGATTTGAAATAAATAAGGAATCGATATATCTCATAGTTAAAGGAAGACTTTATTTTCTACTATGAATAAATCAATTCATGAGATATCAAATAGTGAACTATGGAAACTGATTTATATCAAATTAAGTTATATCAAATCATTTTGAATCAAGCTTTTGAGACAAATGATGCCAAACTTTGAAAGAGGGAAATATTTTGTGGAAAACTATATTGAAACATTAGAAGGAAATAAAATGAAAAGAAGCTGCTATGAGAAGAGATACACGCGCTTGGAGAATTCACGCCATGACCAAGTCACTAAAACTCCAACACAACTAAGGGTTTGGCAATCAAAGCAAGTAAAATGGCAATGTGGATCAAATTCAACCTTGACTAATTCTTAAATAATGAATCATCAAACCAATTTTCTGAATAATTGCACCAAAAATGAGGGATGCCTGTAGGTGTCAAATTACAGGTTTTACCATGTGCAAAGTTGAACCATTCTTTGGTTCTTGTCAAAGAAAGAGGTCGACTCACCTCTGAAATTTTCCACATTTTACATTTGAAGCATTCAAAACTGTGTCTATCAGTTTACATGCCATTAAAGGTGGAAAATGGTTGAGCAAGGGGCTCTATGTATAGCCGCCTTGCTCATTCTTCTTCATCACTTCTAAAACTCTGAGTTCTTACTTTTGCTAGGAGATTTTATCCTTCATATTTCCTAAGAGCATTTCTATCACTAAGAGCAATTACATTTCTGAGTTCATTCATATTACTAAGAACAATCTTTAGTTCTGAAAGTTGAGAGTGTCAATTTTTGAGTGTTTCTATCCTGAGAGAACAGTGGCATTGGAGAGTAAATCTGAAAAGAAAAGTCAGCAACATGAGAGGGATTTGCAAGATATCTAGAAGTGTTTGAAGTGCTAGACATCATCTTTGAAAGAACGCTAAATCAGGCATGAGTCATTTTTTGTTATTCATTCTATTCTTGAATAATTGAATGTTCTATAATTTGTGAATACTGTTTGTGCATTGACAATTAGTTATTTGTTTAACTGCATTCCTATGAAAAGGAGAAAATGAGTTTCTATGTAATTACCTATTAGTTGTAAATAGGCAATAAACTGTTAAAAGATAAGATTGCATATTGTGTGAATTGTATTACTTGTATGATCTCCATATAAGGATAATATGCTTTAAGTAGTTGCTAAATACTAGGACGGAAATGAAGGCATTGAGTTAACTAATATCACAGCTTAAGTTATTAGATAAACTTAGTTAAGCTTATGAAACTCCTAGGATGAATATGTCCACTATAGGAGGGGAAATTGTGATTACTTGTTATGCTATTTTCATTTCTAGTAGTTTAGTTTGATGTAGGATGTCTAGGGTACATAATATCCACTGAAGAACAAACCTACGTGTAGTGTAAGAAAGCCTTAAAACAAATTGGCCATGAGTAGTGTTTATGATAGATGACCTTCATTCAAAATACTAAATGATAATACTTTGGCCAAAGTAGTGATAGGTACAACTTCCACTTAGATGTGAGTTAGTTGGAAACTACACTGTCAGTTCATCGTGATCCCATATTACATACTAGTTCAAGAGTTGCCGTATCCACAGGACCTAGTTATGTAGGAACACAGCGCTATGCTCAGTTGGTAATCGTTAAAGGATACCCTACCAATCTCTTCTTCGAAGGGAGGTCCATCTATTGAATGATAGGTGTGCGGGGGACCGCATTATAAGTCCGTGGTTGGCGGAAAAGCGCCCGAGTGATGTTTCTTCTCCACACCAAGCAGCCGGTGTACCAATTTTTGAAAGGACGAATTCCTGGACCTTCTTACTACTATTTGTTATAAAGCTCATTGGAGCTATGCTAGTTAAGGAATTTATTCTTGTTTCATGTACTTGTGAAGTTATTATATTGAAATGGAATCTTTATTGTAAATTAATATGGCAACTTGTTCATGTTTTATCAATAAAGAAAAGGAAGAATTTTATTGCAATGACATGTTAACATGTTTACTTACTTTTAGGATGTAAATTATGGAAATTTTACTTTACCAAAGGGTCGGGTTGCCTCACGTGGTATCAAAGCTGCTGGGTTCAGCACTAGGAACCTATGAGCTCATTACGCAACAATGCGTAAACCTTATCAGAAGATAACGGTTGAAAAGTTATTGTGCCACAATGGCAAGAGGAAAGGAACTGGGACAAAAGTGAAAGGAAGATGAGATTCCTAGTAGCTTGTTAAGTTGGGATTGGTTAAGAGTCGTCCCTAGAGCTAGGAACTCCTAAACCAACAACTTATAATATTACCTAGGATTACAAAAGATTATGCAATCAGGTTAAGAAGAATAACCAATATATACATTTATCCAACGAAACAATTTTATGACTCTAAGGTAATCTAAAGGAATGTGATAAACCCCTTTTATAGTAGCAAACTATAGTTGGAAAGAGTTAGGAACTTTTAAATTTAGAGAAAACACCTAAGAATCTATATGTATGCAATGTCAGCATCAATTAGATCGAAGAAGAAAGTCAACAAAGGAGGTATCCACAAGGGTTGGAGAACTCTTGACATAAACCTAATTCTTATGTAAAGATAGGATCTTGCAAGGGAGTTAGTATCTAGGAAGAGGGAAAAGACCATAATGGTCCGAAATAAAGTAATCAACAAAGTGGACAAGGTTCCACCAACCAAAATCAATTAGATTATTGGAGTTTTGATTTAAATATGAAAAGAGACCAAACAACTTTGGTATTTCTAGAGGTTAAAAGAGAGAAAGATTCTAAGCATTGGAATTAAGTCACTTAAAAGTGACTTGGGGAAAAAGAAACCTCAAGGGGTAAGTCAGGACAGTTTGGCCAGAGGATAAACATAGATTGGTTGGAGCATAAGCTAAACTCACCTACATGTTTGAAAAATTCAACATTTGTTTAGAATGTTCCAAACGGAAAATGGATACAATGTGGCACTATGTGTCAAAACAATAGAAGTTGCAAAGGAGACAATGTTCTAAGTTAAAAAAAACATCAACCAACAAAGTTTTGTATGGATATGGATTACCCTCCACCAAAAGTTGAAAAGAGAATTGGTTAATGGAGTATCTCGTAACTTGTAAGTTGCTGATTATTCATTAGGTCTCCCGTTGGATGATCCAAAGTTATAGAAATCTATGAGATAGAAATCAACGACGAATCTAACTTTGGGAAAAGTATATTCGAGGTATGCCATGAGACAAGGTAAAGGAAATGGAAAGCAGACAACAAGGAACCACAAATCCTTTCAAAGAAGCAAGTGTTTATTAGGAGTTTAACTTTGAGTAGATCAAATTCATTTCCAAAGTTTAAAGATGTCGATTCAAAAATATTTCACTTTCAAATTTCAATGATGAATGTTTAATCGAATAGGAAATAATTCGATATCCCAAAGTTCAAATGATCGATTAGGAAATAATTCGATTTCCCAAAGTTCAAATGGTGAATTATTATATATTTTATCATATATATATATAGTTTCTAAAAATATTGAACATATATATATATATATATATATATATATATATTCATATTTAAATACCCAAGTAGAAATAAATAGATATATATATATATATATAAATATATGTTTTAATATGACTATAATATATATATATATATAATCTTTCATATATAATTATATATATATATATATTTAACAAATAGATATATCGTGAGCCAGTTAGCATACATCTGATATATATGTACATATATATATATACATATATATAAAATTCAAAAGGCAATAATAATAATATTATTAATATCCACATAATACAAAATGTGTGCATATATACATATATATGTACATGTAAATCCCTTTATGTACACGTATGTGTAGGTCTACCATATCGATGCATCCGTATGAGCATATCCATCTACCAACGTACACTTGTATCGATATGGATATACATATGGATGCGTGTATATACTATATATGTATATATGTCCACTTCCAATTCACTGACATCCATTTACGTTACCATCATATTGACAAGTGTGTATGTGTGGTATTTCTATAAATATGCATATACGTGTCGTCAGATCCTCCTGACACGTGTATGCATACATTTAAACATACTTCCACCTACATCCGACCTATCCATATGATCGTAATATCACAAGACAAATACATGGATAAACATCACTCATAAATGCACACAGAAGTAGACAAGACTCCTAATGCAAACATATAAGCTAAGGATGACTTAACTATAACCCATACAAACTGACTCAGTTCACTCAATCTAAGGTGAAGTGTGTGTATGCTTAGATAGTTCACTTTACCAGTTACTTGACCAAGCTCTTCTCCCGAGTGATACTTCCCCTCTGCCTAGATGAATGGTTCATATACCTGCATCCACTGACATAATCTCACGGCAATCAAATGTTCATAACATTAGCAGTATACATAAACATCTCAAGTTATATCAATCATGATTCAATAACCTTATAATGCAATATTTCACCATGGACAACATCAATTGAAGCAACATTAAATGAGACAATCATTAAATGTGAAAACACTCATATTGATAACAAGGAACAACATATTTTATTCATCTTCTAAATTCTCTCTACAATCATTTTACCCTATGCAGTACTAATAAGTAGTAGCTATACAATTGGGGTGTAACACCTAATTAGGTTGACTACTACTACAATTATCAAATCTAGGAACTATCATATGATCAAGTCAAAGGCTATGCATGCCACATGTTGGCAACCACATAGCTAGATACATCCAATGACCTAAGGGCACACGAAAAATTTCCCCATTGGTTTGTTACCAATTATACATGTTAATTTTTTCTTACCATTGATATGATTTTTATAAAAATGAGAAAGCATCATGATGATGAATAAGAAATTGCATATTTGACATGGAAATGAAGAACAAGAATTTTATGAGTAGCATTGTAAACATAAAGGAGACATTTTAGGTCCTATTGCAACTAACATGCCTAAATGGTGTATGGTACTCCCTCGTGTGAATAAGAAGACTTTTTGAATTTTTCACTTTTCCTATATAATATTTTAATTTTCAACCCCCTAAAAGTTGGACCTTATAGCAAAGCACAAATCTAAAAGAGGCAATGTCAATCTACTTATACCACATATATGCATGTTTAAACATGTTTAGTGATACACACATGTGTACACACATTATCAAATATTAAGTACAAAAATCCATTCAATATGAATTGAATAATAAATTTTCCAACATAAGTGCCTATCAATGAAAATATCATGGTGTATGTGCAAAACAAGGTAAGAAAAAAACAAAAGTAACCAATTTTTCTTCACCTTCTATCAGTTTTAGAAACATGAGAGATATATTTCGCAGCTGAAGCAATAAGTGGCCAAACATGCCTCAATTCTTGTTCTCGTGAAGCTGGAATCAATGCAATAACAAGCTCATCTGCTTTAACTCCAAGGTTTGATCTTGCCTGGCAATCTCAAATCAAAGTAAGGGCATATTCATTTATGCTATATGAATTAAATCATTCCTTTTCACAAAAGAATCTTGTAATCTGTCAAGAATGACTTCCACATCACAAATATGATGTTTTCTACATTTATCCAATTTAGTTTTACATAAGCCTTTTTCAATAACTCATTATCGCTTTTTTCTCTTAAAACAACAAAAGAAAACATATTGATGAGAGAAAGTTGCTTTCAGTTGTTGAATCCTCATTACTTAAATTGCATACAACCAAATACCATAATAAAGTCTTTAAGCTACTAGTTAATAACATAAATATTCTTAAATCCATAAAAATTTTAACTCTTATAAATACATGCCTTGAGCACATAAATTGTTAAGGTTAGTTGATGTTAAACTTATGCTACAAAAACTAATATTCAGCTAAATTTATTGTGTTATTTAGTGATTGCATGTTTGTGATTTTATGAAGTACACTAACAAGATACTACATTTAGTCAAGCTTTTTGTCAGTAAGATTATTTTTTCTAAATTGTATTTTTTTATGCAATGTAGTTGTCTTTCCTAAAATTTTATGGTATTCATTCATTTAATTCTCTCTTGTTAATGTAGATTTGCTATTCTTTGCCTTAGCCAATAATAAGCATTCTTCTATTTCCCAACTAATTATATCTTTGTTGCAATGGAATACTGGTCTCTACTCTAGCCAATAGGAAATTGTATTCATTTATGCTTGATAGTTTACCCTCATTTAAATCAGAAAATCATGCTACAAGGCTTTATTATTAACAATCTAGCACATGCAACCAAGGCAAAAACATAGTCAACTTGTGATTTGTATTTGTGCAGAACGCAAATTTAAATTTTGTACATTGTGCATCCTTGTAAATTTAATTTAAAATTTTAGCCTAGGGTTAACTCTAGGATTAGTTAGATCTTAGGGAGCTTCCTCTTATAATTTTGAAGAATGGTTCTAACACATGCTATTCTATTTTGTGTCTTCTCACAAGAGACAAATTTTTTAAAAACAACTTATCTTAACTGTAATGTCCCCTTTTCCTAGGCAGTCATCAGTTGTAGAGGTTAGTCCATCACTTGGTCCCTGTGGACTAATGAGATGGTTAGGAGGCCCTTTTGAGGGCATTTGTGACTGGACAACCAACCATTGGTGGTCAATTGGTGTTTCCCAGCTCAGTGTTACCAGGGTTTTTGTTGCGTACCTTCTAAAGCTCTATTTGGACACTTTATCCATACTATTTTTAGTAAGTCACAAGGGGTCAGCGTCCTAGTCAATTAGCAATATTTCCATATCAGGAAAGTTGGTGGATTCTCACCATGAAGTTATCCTAGTATTTATCATGGTCATGGGTATTAAATTTAAATAACATTAGTAATAAACAATTAAATATTTGTGTTATTAATATATTTTAATGACTTATTATAAAAAGGCATTATAAGGAGTTTTTAAAAAAATATTTTATAATATAAAGTTGGACGCCAACTTAAGGGAGATATAAGGCGGGAAATAAATTAAAATAAAAAATAATTTAATTTGCCAACTTCGGCTTTGGAGGGAAATATAAAAGCCCTTTTGTGAGCTCATTTGCATTCATGAAGAGAAGAAAATTGTTAAGGGTTTTGCTAGTTGGATTGTAGAGTCTAAAAATCTTGGCTTCATTGAGGATGAAAACCCTCATGAGGAATAGCATGCTACAGGAGTGAAAGATCTCCCAAGGTTACTACCTGACTACTTTTTTTTAGGGGTTGTGCTTGTGCTTCAAAGGATTGTTTGATCCAATGTCAAAGGTTCAAAAATCAAATTATTGTTACTTCATATCAGTTTCAAGACATATCTATTGTGCTAGTCAGTGCACATGGTGACACTCACTTTGCTGATAAATGTACCAAAATGCTTTAGCCTGAGCATGAATCTGAAGATATTAATTATTGAGCTTTGTACTAGGTGTGTGTTGGCGTTTAAATTCGCACCTCTGGAATGCGTATTTGAAACGGACAGCTATGCACAGATAAACTGCTCTTCCAATTAGGAGGAGAAGCTCCCTCTTGCTGATGGTGTTTGAAAGAAAGTAAACTAAGAACTAAGTTGCCTATCTTTTTAATCAGCTTAGAGCAAAAGATTTATTAAACACAAACGCCGCAGTTGAGATTTTCTGTTTTAAGACCTTCAACTACGACTAACTTAAACTAAAGACGTTCCTAACTTCTCAAGTAATATGCAGAGCGAGAGAAGCTAGAAATTAATAAGGTAGATTTCTGACAAAATACTTCAACAAACTCTTTCCCAACAAACATCTACACACTTCAATGTAAGTTGAAATCAAGATCATAAAAATAGAACATAAATAACGGAAATCTGAGATTTTCGACCAAGGCAAAGGAGGCTCATGATTTTATTACTCAAATTTTTGGAACAAGATTTACTTCTAACATGCCTCGAACAAGAAATTGCAGCTAAAGAGGCTTGCAATCTTATTCTTACACAATAGAAATAGCAATCACACTAACTCCTTGTTGGCTAAAGAGGCTCAACAATTTGCTATCACAACACAATTGAACAATACTTGAGTAACAAATAGAAGGCACAATAGGCTCAGCATTTTGTTCTCACTAGCACGGTTAAGAAAAACTAATGAGCAAAGGCTCTTATTTATAGAGAAGCAGAGGAGTAGGGAACCCTAAAATCTCCTTGCTTTCACAATCTAGGGCTTGCTCAGCAAGCAAGCTTTATTACTAAATCTAGGATGAGGATAACATCTAAAACCCTAGAAAGCAGAAAAAGCGGGAAACGCCAACTATTACATTTTATTTTCTTTCTCTTCTCAAAGAATGGATAAGAATCATTCCAAGAATAGAAAGAAAGCGAGAAAGAAAGCCTCTAGAAGAAAGCTGCTTTAAAGCTCGATCACATCCACTAGGAAGTTAGAAATTGTGTCCTGGTTCGGTGCATCTATGCCATCAACAGCAAAACACCGCTTTTCTAGAATATCTTCAACATCTACAACTGACCTAAGGAAATCTTCAACCTCATTGGCCGCTTTCTCAAACTTTGCTGACATCATAGAAATATGAGCTATCCTTCAGCCAACTGGATTGCAACTACGAGCAACATTTTGGAACTGAGTTTGTACTTCATCAAGCCCAACGTAGGAACCATCTTCAAGACTGTACTAAGAAAGAATTTCTATGACAAACTCACTGATGAAGAGAAGAGCTTCGATCACCCTTTGTCTGTAGACAACAAACTCCTCAGATATCCTCTCATAGGTTTTAACTTTGAAAACATGATGCTCTCTCCAAGCAAGGATTTGTCTCTTGTGTTATTTTCAAACTGCTGAACCATAGGCCGTGTCTAAATCAGCAATGATGATCTCATGCCTTGGTCTTACTTCAGCCAGTGTTTGTTCAAATCCTTGGATACCTTGACGTAGCTTATGAGTGCTCTCTCAACCGGAACATCCGAGCCAAGATTTCCTTCCCTCTGACAATGAAATTCTCGATCCATTCCTAAGTTTCTTTCCCACAAATGACCAGCTGTCTCAACTGCTGATGATCAGCTGGTGTCTCTAAAATATGGGGCAGCAACTGGGTTGCCTGTGAAGAACCATGGACAAGGTTAGAAATGAAAAGCCTGAGCTGCTGATTTTCAGCCTTGAGGGCTGCCTTGTCTTCTCCATCCTTGAGCACTCTTTCCTGAATACTTTCGGACACAACTCTGAATAGACTCACATCTGCATACCTAGTATTTCTACCAAGATTGGCCTTGACCATCATGAAGTCATCCATGGTCACTTCATCCCTGTTCTCGTCTTCTGGGGGCAATGCAGTCTCCATGATTATCTCATTATTAGGATTCCTATCAAAGTGAACTTGCTTCTTTGCTTTCTTCTTAGGAGGTTCCTAATAAATATTCTCAAGATCATCAAAATCTACCTGATATGAAGGCCTTCTTCTTACCCTTCCCAAGGAGTTCTCAAGCCAAGACACGGTGGTATCTTTATTAACTTCCTTAGAAGGTATAATTGCAATTTCCTCGTCATCTTCTATATCAAGGTCGATGTGAATTAGTGAAGACCCTGTCAAAGGTACAGGAACATGTGTCAAAGGCGGCTCCTCTACATCTTTCTGAGGTACGGGCTCGTCAAGAGGAGCTTCTGAATCAACTGTAGGCTGCTCCTGTATGACTATGCCTGAGAAGTCTACCCTTCTTCTTACATTTTTACTTGATCTACTACCTTTGACGACTTCCTGAGACTGACTTACACCCTTCCCTTTTGACTGCGCTCTGGAGGACGAGGGAATTGTTCTTGGCGGCTCTGCTACTGGAATGGAGTTTTTTCTTTTAAGGATTAGGAAAACCTTGCTATGTTCAAGGACTTGTTTTGTCCTTTCTTCTACTGAGAGGGACTCTTTATTAGCCCAATTAACCTGAGGAAGGGGCTTATCTTCAATTCGCTTCTAAGTATACATCGGGAGAAGCACATCCTCATCATCATCTGATAACCCTTCTATATCTTCATTTAAGCAGTCTTTCATCTGATGAAGAGTGAGTCTGCTATAACTACGCCTCCGCACTTCGAACTCATCTGTACAATTAGCCCAAAAGTCTTCAATGGCGGATATATGAGCATAGTTCTTCTCAAGTCGACCAACATAGACACCATGAGGATCAAATGATCGTCTCTCGCTGTAAGGCTTGAGACCAAGTTTATCTAACTCATCTTCCATTGTCTTAACATCTGTAGCAGTCTTGCATGTATAAATTCCCATCCCTAATGGAAACTGGAGGGAGGCTTTCTTTCTATTCCTCAAGACTATATGAACATCGTGGGCCTGCCTTAAGAATTCAATGAAGACGACCTCATCTGACGGATACCTTGGTAGCATGAGTGGGGCACCTGAGTAGCCATAGACTCAGAGATAGGTGAAAGTAGGAAACTGTATAAACCAATCTGCCCACTCCGCCATCGCTGCCCTAGCAATTGAAGAGATATAGACGTGTAATTCATTGTCCAGGCCCCGCACTGTGTACACAGAAAGGCCTCGTTCACTCTCTTGTAGTGATGCAACGACTTCGTGAATTCCAGCTGGGGATAGTAGTTATATATATGTTGTACACTCAATGATCCCTCGGTGTTCAACCCTCTGAATTGACCTTGGTAGGCCACCAGGTAGACTAGGTAAGACACCATATGGAATACATGGAATTGGAAGTATTATGTTATTTGTTGATGTATGTTGTCACTGATTAAGGTAGGCCAATCATAGAATTCGGTCTTCTTCATAATGTGGGGTATGGCATAAAACATCCAAGGCTGAAACTTGGTGGCATCTTCTGAGCCAGTGACCCTATTGAGCAAGGTGATGATGATGTCAATTTCATCCTTAAACTCTGCTATCCCTACATTCTTTGGCAAAGTCTTATGCTTTTCTTTCATCCATCTCTGTGCAATCTTCTTACTGTATTTGTCTTTGTGCATCTCCCATATTCTTTCACATTCACGCATTGAGATAGTGACACTTTCAGGCCATGGAGGAATGGAAAAACACTTCTCGATCATATCAGGCTTCAAACTGCAAATCAATCTGCCATCTGCTGATTGAATCTCCCTAGTAGCCAGGTTGTAATGCTTGATGCAAGCGATTACGAACTCAAGACTCTGAACTGATATAGGAATGGGCATTGCTGCGAGGAGTCCAGAATGTCCCAAGTTCCTGATTGAGGTGTTACCTGCTCTCTCCAAAGCATGTAGATCGAACACCGGCTTGATATGATGCAAGTTTGTCTGAGCAGTTTTGATGTAATCATGATAGAGAGCTGATTCAAACTTGAAAACATTGGGAGTGTACTCCATTTCAGAAAACTTGAAGAATGACTGTGTAATGTCCCCTTCTCAAGCGTGATGAACTCAGTTGACCGTTGGCCTATTCCGGAGACCCGTAGGCCTCAAAGGTTGGAATTAGGGTTTCCTGTTTTGGTGGTTGTTGTTGCTCGAGACTTGGAGATTGAATTGCGGTTTCTTTCTGGGTTTTCAGAGAGCTTCGCAATGGTGTGGTTTGCTTTGCATTTCGAGCACTTTCTGGAATTTACTATTTTTAGTAAATTCTATTTCTGGCAGTGGTCCTATTGATTTCGGCATAGTTGGTTCTCTTCTTCAGCTGGTTCAGTTGGTTTCTTCACTTTTGGCCTTGGAATGCTTTTTGGAGAGATAAGTTCAATTTATTTAAATAATGTTATATTACCCCCCTTGGCCTAGTCTTATAACTTAATGTTGTTTTCAAAAGTGGTCTTCAAGGGTGGGCGCCTCATGGAGGTGATTTTATATTTTATTAAGGTCAAAAATTGAAGCTTGAAGTTTGGACGTCTATTCTATGAAGAGGTGAATTAAAATAAAGTCAAAAAGGAAGCCTTGAAAACAGACGCCATCTCTTGGAGGGAAAAGGTTTATTTCAAATTTGAAAATTAGGGCTCCTCTTCTAGAAGCTTCTAGAGATTCCTTGATGTGTCTTTATAAGGAGACCTCTTCTCTTCATTTCATCATCTTATGTCTGAAGTATTGTTATGCTGCCGAAATGGTGCTGGAATTGCTTCAAGGAATGAATGCCTCCTAGCCTTGGCTCGACTTCATGCTTGAGAGATAGCATCTAGTGGAGAATTTAGTTTGTTTGTGAGAGAATTTGTAGTGAGCTTTGCATTGTAGCTTGATTTTTGCTTTGTAGTTCAATTTCATGCTTATTAGTGAAGTTCTTGAGTTGTCTCTTCATTGTAGCTGATTGTTGTTTTTACTCATAAGTCAAAAAATACAAAAATAATCATTCTGGGTATTGCATATATCTCTTTGTCTATGAGGGGCGACCCTTTCTACTAATTTACATATTTTTTGAGGAAGTCTTTGAATTTATCTAGGCAAATCGCCCTTCCTTGAGGGCCATACCATTTGGGACTGCCTTGAAATTTGTGCATAAAATATTTGATGTCTTTTGGTCAGTTTTTATGATTCAATCATGGGCGCCATCATCCTAGGACCAATATGCACTTTGTCTTAGGTGTTTTGAGTGAGTTTGGAGTGAGTTGTAAGGAAAATAGTGAGTTCTAGGGCTGCTGTTTATGCAATTGCAGTGCAGGTCTGTCAAAAATCAGATTGTCAAGTTGGTCACTAGAGTGGAGATTTCTGGCCTAAGCTTCTTATCAAGTAAAGGAGATTCTATATATTGTTGTAGCACTATTTATCTCTTAATCTCATGATCGTGGCAAGCAATTCTCTATCATGTTGTAAGCTGAACAGTAGTCCTGTCAGCATTCTCACTTATTTCCTTACTTGCTTGTAATACTCACTGAATAAGTGGAAGAGGCTAGCTTGCCGCCTATTTTATTTTCTGTACTTGCATTGTTGTACTAGTACCTCCGCCATATGGTACCTCCATGCCCGCCTAGGGTTGGAAAGCACATGCTTGGTGTCGAGCTTTACTTTCAGCATTGGTAGTTGGTAGGGATCCTCTAACCACATGCTCGTCGTCATCCGGCACATTCTTCGTTAGAGTTCATGTTTCAGCATTGCATCAAGACCCTCTGACTATATGCTCATCGTCATCTGGCACATTCTTGGTTAGAGTTCTTTATTAGCATTGCATTGAGATCCTCTGACCACATGCTCACACCTTGCCCAACTCGGGATCCTGGTGTACATTCTTGGTTAGAGTTGAATTCCGCATCGTTTTGGTTTAAGTGCTAACCCTACCGGATGTGTGATGCATTGCTCATTGTAATTGAAAAATTGAAAAAATTGGTTCGGAATATTTCAGACTATAAACTCGCCTTGGTTCTGACAAGTTTTAAGCAATTTCTATTATTAGAATGCTGATTTTCTTGCTCCAACGGACAAAATTTTTGAAAATTATTCTGAGATATGGGTTTTGCTCAGAAATTCGATGCAAGACAACCCAGATCATCCGCTTTTGAAAATTTTGACTTTTAACTGAAAAAGCAGTAAACCCTAATTTCTTCAAATATTCCTGAAAAAAGCTGGCACATGAGTTTTGTTCAGAACATGATTAGAAATAAACCCAGTTGATTGGATTTGCAAAACCCTGATGGCTGATCGAAAAGGCAGCCAACCCTAAAATTTGAAACTTTCTTGAAAAAAAAGATATGGGTTTTCTTCAGAAAACTGATTCGAGAGGACCCAAATGGTTGAAAACTGAATGCACTGAGGATTTCACTGACATGCAAAATAAAAGCAGCTGCTGCAACTTGATGAAGTTCTTGAAAATTTCTTCAGAAGACTGAAGTGAAAAGACCCAGATAATTAGAAATTTGAAAACCTTGGCCTTCTCTTTGAAAATTTTGATCTTTTGGATGAAAAAGCTTGAAAAAGCAAGGGTTTATGCTTGCTGATTTGAAAAATCTGATGAAAAACCAGCAAATATGAATTTTTGGATCATGAAAATTCTTCAAACTTGCTGCTCCAACTTTCTCCTCTAAATGCTACTTGCAAAAATAATGAAAATTACATGAAAGAAAGGTGTCAAATAGACTTTAGGGCTTGAATTAGGTTTTGCTTTCTTTTGCTTTTATTTCCAAAAACCCTAAATCAGCTGTTCATTGAACTTGGATGCCATCCTTCACTTGTAATTTTAAAAACTTTGAAAATCTTGGAAATTCTTCTAAGGCATGAGAAGATGGGCGCCCTTCTTCACCAAGGGCGCCCACTCTATCCAGTGTTAGTCAAATTTTGGATATTTTCAACTTTCCGTCATTTTGACCCCCTACTTCGCCTTTGATTTCCCATTTGCAAATTGATTTGATATGCGAGTTGAGGGATCCATCACGGAGCTGGAATGATTCTAAAAAGAATGTTCTAGAGGAGTCTCTGGCTGAAAACTTCATCTCGACCTTCAAATTCATGGGAGCCTTTTCCTTCCAGGGGCGCCCATTTTGTCCAAAGTTAGCCATTTTCATGATCTTCAAATTCTTCATTAACTCCTCTTCTACAGATGATCTCGTCGAATCTGGTGACTCGAGCGTCGGATCGACTGCCGGTTACGCTCATCGCGAAGCTGATGAGATATTAGGAGGGGTCTTCTGGGATGAACTTTGTCAAACAATGAATTTTAATCCCTCAAAAGCTTCGGCGCCCATCTTGGCTGGGGGCGCCCATGTTCACCAGAGTTGGATTATTTTTTTACTTTTTCTTGCTTGCTTCTGAATCTTGATTCTCTGCCTTCATCAGACCCTCCGTTTGGCACTTCATATCCGGCGACTGCGACCTCTGATTGACGTGTTAGATATCTTGTTGGAAAGCCAGATCAATTGTGAAGAGATCATATTAGAGCTTCATCTCTAGATTCATTTGTTTGAGCCCCTGAAAACTTGGGCGCCCTTCTTCACCAGGGGCGCCCAAAGTCCCCAGACTTAGCCATTTTTATCTGTTTTTCAACTTCAAGTTTGAAACCTTTGTTTTGTACCTTCCTCTTTGATCTGAATTTTCCAGAGAATGACCAGTCGAATGATTTGACGAAGGCAGGCGTCGAGAAGCTGGCTGAACACTAAAGAGATTGAGCACCTTAAACCCTAATTACTGGATTTGCTCCTTCAAAAAGTTGGGCGCCCTTCTTCACCAGGGGCGCCCAAAATTCCCATACTTAGTCAATTTTTGATATTTTTCATGTTCTTCATTTTGACTGTAGTTTGGAACTACCTTGTTCAACCTTGAATCCCGACTGACTTGATAGTTTGATGACTGCGCCGTTGGATTCGTTGCGAAGCTGACAGAGAACTGAGCAACTTTAATTAGAAGTGTAAACCCTTATTTTGTCATCTGATTCCCTAAAAAGATGGACGCCCTTCTTCACCTGGGGCGCCCAAGTCTGGCAGTGTTAGAAAATTTTCATCATTTTTCAATCTTTTTCATCGTTCTTCGCACAAGCTCATGAACTCACCTTTTGTCGCATGCTTTGAATGTTGAATCTGACGCCTAGTAGCTGACCGACCTCCATTAATGACCTCGGAGCTCCTGTTATACTTTTGAAAAAGCAGAATAGACCCACTAGGGCAAAATTGATTATTTTGAGATTTCGACTACACCAACCTGATATGGACGTGTTTTGAACCAATCAAAATCAGTTTGGACCTTGACCGACTTTCTATTTTTAGAAAGTTTTGCCAGTATCCATTTCCAAAGAAACCCAGAAAAACCCAAAAAACGTTACTAATTTTAGAAAAATTCTAAAAATAGCAGTTTTCCTAAAATTTAGGGATGAAAAACTGAGATCTGGGTTTTGTAGGTTAAGCTGCTCTGAGCAAACCCAGATTGTCAGATTTTAAAATTTTGCGTTTTAACCCCTCATGCAAGACATGCACACCCAAATTTTGACCTTTTTGACTAATTTAACAAGACTTTTACTCATTTCTTCAAAATGTCTAAGTGTAGCAAAAATTTTAATTTTGGGGTACAACAGTGTGAGCATTGTGTAACCTGTCGTGGAAGATTGTTGGGTCATGAGGCTATTGTTCATCCTAACTATCACTGTATTTTTTCGAAACGTAGGCCTTTTGGGAAGTGGTGTGACAAGGATTGCAGGTTGTGGGTTAAGGCGTTAGGCTCTAGCATTCATCTCTATTGAGTCTAGGGTGTGTGGGAGCTACAAGAAGGAAACATGAGGACATGGGAGCCTCCCTTGTAAAGTCGCAAGTTATAGAGGCCGCCAACCTACAATTGCAAGCTAGTCATGTGTAATGTCTCCTTTCTAATCACCACCAAGAGTTCGATTATTTTATCCTTTATTTATTCCCAAGGCTAAAATAGGAGAAATAAGGGAATAAATTATTAAATTAATTATTCATAAAGTCATCTCAAAATTATAATATCAAAAGGTGATTTTATATTTAATTAATTTAATATTAAGTGACTAAACAAAATAATATATCATAAGGTCACTTAAGTTAAAATATATTATTTATCCCACATTGACAAAAAAAGTGTGTGGGCTCTCATATGGAAAGTATAAGAAGAAGCTTGGGCTAGGCATTTTGGCATCTTATGTGTTGACATTTTTCTACTACATTGGTGAAACTTAAATGCTGAAGCTAATTGCTCGAGGGTTTGAAGACTCTAGAGTGCCAATTTTGGTTGTGAAATATCAACCCTAGTTGGATAGTGGTGGGAGATACTTCAATCTTCCTCATTGGATTAATTGCAGCCATTGGAGGTCATCTTTGGAGAGTTTTATGAGAGAATTAGAGATCTGTAATTGTGTTTCAGTCTGCAGATCAGTCAAGAGAGATATTGCATTTTCATTCATTGCTCTTCATTGAGAGGTCAGATTTTTGTGGGCATTGGAGGAATCGATTGCTCTTGTGGTGACAATCATTTTCATAGCAATTTGGAGGAGTTAGAAGCTGAAAATTATTTTATATCTGTACTTCTCTCCAGCAGCAAGGGCGGCCTTCTTGGAGGGGGGTCGATTTTGGCATTGGAGGCATTATAAATTCCAAATAAATTCACATATCATCATTGGGCATTAAGGAAGGGAGGCGCACCATTTAGAAGGTCAAATAAAGCTTCATGAACAAGAATCGAATTTATTTGTGGTTGCTACTCCAAACCAGGTTCTTTCAGAATTTTGCATCAGTCTTATAGAAGCATTTTAATTTCAGAAAATTAGCATATTTGTAAGCCAAGAGTCTTGGCATTCTCCTGTAGTTCATTGCATTCAATTGGCATAAGATAATAGCATTGCAATCTTGTAATCAGCTTGTAGAATTTAATATAATATTGGAGATATAAGAAGATTGCTGCCATCTATTTCACAAAATGTCTCTCATTGTAATTGCATTGCTTTGATATAGTTTTCATGTCAAGTGTTTGTTAAAATGTCTATTGGCTATAGATGTTTATTTGCATTCAGGATTTCATATATTTGCACTTGAAAAATACCAAAAGAGTTGCATTTCATCTTAGGTATTTGTTTAATGGTCTAGCAATCCTTTTTCAAGCATTTTACATTATTAACAAGCATCAAAAACACACCTACAGCAAACTGAAGCTCAGAACAGCAAGTAAAGGGTTGATAAGTGAAGTGTTTGACAAAAATCCCTTGAGGCAAACTTAGGCCAGATTATTATAAGGGAATTTTCTAGAGTGGTTTAAGGAGTGCGAACAATGACATTTTGGTCTATCCCTCTCCTTTAGGTGAAAAATCCTTAAGAGTTAGAAGGTCATAGTGCCAAGATCCTTGTTTTGCATTTTGGTAACCCTTAAGATATTCCTTGAGAGCTAAAAACTAGATCAGAAGTTGCAAGGGATATTACATCTTGGGAGTTGTTGTGCAATAAGAGTTATTCGGCATGTGTATTGTTGGGCATGGTCATGTGCAGATAGGCATTAGCCTTTCAAACTGCCTCATTCCCCTTTGGCATGGACTTCCTTGCAAACCGTGGTCCTTTTGTTGAGGGTTGGCTTGCTTCAAGGAGTTTGAAAGTGGTATTTATATGTTGTAAATGTAATCAGAATTTTCTGAGTCTGAATATTGCTATCTAAACTGTGATTTCAGAAATATAAGTGTATGAATTCCTATGCTTCTCTCAAATGTATTGAAAGAAATCCACAGCTGAAATACTGTTAAGTTTGAGTTGTCAATTTATAGAATTGTTATATGAATTTGCAAGTTTCAGTATCTTGATAATGTTCAGATCTGTTATCATGCTACTTGTTTGACAAAATGTCTCACATTGTCAAATTGAGATAATTGGACAAAATCACAAAACCCAAACTCAAACTGGGGTGGGACATTACATTAACAAATAGCAAGTAGAATTTGGACCATCTTGGCTTTTAATCTTCAATTTGCTTCATTGATTTTCCATTATTACATTTTTGGGAAGCAATAGGAACATCCTATGTTGCCTCCCCACATCTAGAAAGGACCTCATTGTAACTCTTGTATTGCTCATGTTTGTAAGATTCATTGGATATCAGTGGCAAAGCAACTATGAAGGAGCTAAAAACTTGTAATGCATTTATTAGTAATGTTGACAATGTAACCCTGTATGCTGATTCCTAAGATAATGATAGGATGCTTCGATGCATAATCTTTGTGGAGGCTTTCACCTATTTAAGGGATTCCTCTAGCTGTACAAATTGTTTCATATGATCTTGTGATGTGTTTGTGCTGTATTTTTACATGTTTATATAATGTCTATTGTTCTTGAGTGTGTATTACTCTTCTTTCTAGGTGATTGACGTGGTAAACATATTTTTGTGTGTATTGTTGAGATTTACCATTAGAATAAATTTTTTGATGCTCACAAGGGATTTAAACCCAATGTTTATGGATCATCAATAGAGGGAAACAAGACTTATTCTTCTTCATCTAGCGTGTACAGCTCAACGAGACGAAGTTCCTCTTCATTCATGACTGAATAAATCTTCATATATAGTGGTAATTCAAGGCAAAAAACATTTTCATCAACCTTGTCTATAATTAGGAATGGGCCAAAATGAAAGGTTTTAAGCTTTCTTGTTTGCCCTTGATGTATCTTTTTACCCAAAAACAGTCATATTCTATCTCCCACCTTAAACTTGTGTTCAATTCAAAGATGATAATGGTGTTTTTTGTACGTTTCCTAAGACTCCAACTTTTCTTTTGCATGAAGATGTAATTGTTGGATTGTCTCTATGAAATTTCTAGCCTTGTGGACCATTGAATTCACATCCTCAATCATTATTTGACTACCCCACAACAATATCTAGGGGACTAGGTGGTAGATAGCCATAATGGACATCAAGCAGTCACAAATTATTTAAAGCATTAACTACTCAGCTGTAGGAGTGTTTTATATATGCTAGGATTTTATCCCACATCTTTGTGTACATCTACTTATATTCTCTTAACAGTTGTGCCAAAGTCCTATTTACCACCTTCATTTTCCCATTGATTTGGGGATGGAAAGTGTTGATCTCTTTAATCAAGTATCCACCTTTTCCCCCAAAGCACACCAAAACTTCCATCAAACTTAGGATTTATATCTCAAGCAATACTTTCCAGAAAACCAAAGTGAATCCAAACGTGTGAAGAATAACTAAGTTGTGACATTATCCGTTAGTGTTTGCTTGTATTGTCTAAGAATGCACATCTTGCTAAAACAATCAATTTCCACAAAAATATAATCATGGACCTTCTTGGGTATAATGACCTGCCCTAATTTGGTCTACATTTTTTTTTGAATTTCATCAACTTAGTTGCTTAGGCATTTCGTCAAACAGTTTGACTGTAGACAGTTCTAAGTTTAAATTTCCGTTTGTTACCCATGGGTGAATGCGGATCTTTGAGCAAAACATTCAAGATATAATTCCCTCATGATTTTCCAATGTAAGATAATGTACAAAGAATTGAACAGCCAATGATATCATTATTTAACTCAGAGGTTTACATATCAGATATTTTTTGCCAACAATGTACAAAGTAAATGAGGTATTATCTCACTGACCTGAGGCCCACACTCTTAACTTATGAATAATGTCAACACTTCACATGTACAGCTTCCTTCTGTAAGTATGGTTGAGACTTCTTAGATGCCTTCTTCCAATCTTATGAATTTTATGTGGGTACAACAGTAGCACTAAGAAAAGGCAATCTCAAACAGTCCACATCACCCCTCAATTAAACTGATTTCCTTGAGAGAATTGCATAGAGCTAAAGAGTAATCTTTAATTAAATAGGAATCACACTCTTTCCATTAACTGCAGCTCCTCTAGAAATCACATTTCTGCACCCTTGAAGTTATTTGCTGCCAAAGATAAGGATGGGCGACTTGATTCTAAATTACAAACTGACCTACTGGACTTCCAAATTGTCACGTTGGCCTCCAAATACAAAGCACAGTGGCCTATTTATACATG
Organism: Sequoia sempervirens; assembly: GCA_007258455.2. Taxonomy (NCBI): domain Eukaryota; kingdom Viridiplantae; phylum Streptophyta; class Pinopsida; order Cupressales; family Cupressaceae; genus Sequoia; species Sequoia sempervirens. Next base: position 24,420 of record VDFB02127342.1, on the reverse strand, counting down.
CCCTCTTCAAATAAATGTGTTAATTGTTCGACTCAATCACCCGCTTTCCTTAGAGGGAATGGTGACTTAGTTAAACCCAGATGGTGTTAGAATTATTGCGGGTTCCTTTGGTCATTTAACAATTCCATTCATCCACGCAAACAGCTCCCGATATATATATATACTTCAAGCTTACACAATTTTCAGTATTATTCGTGGCTCATATTAAAATGCAGCTTAAATGGCAAATATAATAACCCGTTGAAATCTAGAAGCTACAAAATATAATTCAAAACTTTCTTACTGAATCTCGACCTCTCAATACATTCGGCGGCTAGTATTATTAAAAAATGACTCTTTGTCAGATATTGGAGACTCTGTTTAAACCTGCTCATACCCAATAGGAATTCAAGCTCCCTTGATAACCTTGGCCGATTCTTTGATTAATTTCAAACTTGAATATAATGCTGCCGACTCAATCTAAATATATTCTAAATTTCTTCCACTCATTACCACGTGCAACAATTCATATTGGTTCTCGTCTCATTACTCTAGCAGACTTAGCATTATTCGTCTTTCCTAATATTGTTAGCAAATCTTAACAATTCATTCTCATTCCTTGAATGCGGCGGCACATATATATACAGTCGACTTCTTTTAAAAAAAGACTAAGCCTTTGTAACTAAGAAAGCACAGTGCCTACTTAGCATATGTCTCCTTCTTAATGACTTGGATGCAAAATTCTTAAAGTTTTAAAGACCGGCAAACATTACATATTCTTCACCATTTAGCGACTAGAATATGAACCGTTTCAACCCAGAACTCGAATGATATATTAAAAGGTGTATGGATACAACAATACTTGAAGTCACTCAATGATAACAATTTCCATAATAATTTTAGATTTTTGGAATTTCTATCGTTTCACAATTTCCCCAATCGAGACTTATGAAACAATGATATGAAGAAGCGTGGCATCTAATGCAAACTCGACTGGAGATTATAATTTATTCAACTCATTAAAGAAGTCATGAAACCTAAAAATATTCCCTTACAGTTCACTACGATAGTTCCAAGAATGATGCTACAATTGTTAATTAATCCTCTAGCAGTGGCAATTACAATGAATCAATTTCATTAACTGGACTGAGAATGCCTATTAGATGTCAACTTTTAGAATATTCAATTCCAACCATAGTTTCAATACCTTCCTTGTACACATGTTCACTATAAAGTTTAGCAATGGCAGAAGAAAATATAGATTCTAGAAATTAAATAATAATATTGTACCACCTCAAACTTTGAACCTTCAACAACAGCAAAATTTAATATGTCATGTCCCCTTTTCGATAGCCACCTTGATAAGTGTTTAGCCTTTATTTATTCTTGAAGGCTAAACAGGAGAAATAAGGGAGTAAGTATCAAATTAATTATTTATAAAGTTATTTCAATAAAGTAAAATTAAATGATGACTTTATATTTAATTAATTTACTAAAGTGGCTCAAAATAAATATTATATCATAAAGTCACTTAAGGGAATAAAATAATATTATTTCTAGAAGCTTCCTTAAAAGTCGTTGAAAAATATTTATAATGAACTGTTGGCTTAGCATTTGGGCATGCTTGATTTGAATCTCATTTCCCATTAAACGTTTTGGAGAAATAAGTTATTTTAAGTAATTAAACATTCTATTTCCATGTTGGCCCCCTTCGGCTAGAGATTATGACTTAACGTTGTTTTAAAATATGGTCTTGGAGGGTGGACACCACATTATGAGGAGATTAAATATTTTAAATGCTTATTATGTCTCCACAAGTCTTGGATGCCTAGGAAGGAAGTGAATTAAAGGTTTTAAAGATTAAAATATTTCAAAGGTGAAATGGGGCATCCCTTTTGGAGGGAAATGTTGGAAGCTAAATGGTCATCTCAAGTTCTTTATAAGCAGGCATTTGCTCTTTCATTCATCATCCATTGTTATTGATTATATCGAAATCTTGCCAAAATGAATTCAAATCTCTCACTTCGAGGAAAGTATACCTCCTAGCTCCATCCATTCAATTTCGTACTTGCAAGACAGTACCTAGCTGAATTTTGAACACTGTGCTTCATCCAGGAGTGCAGATTGAGTTTATCTTGATTTCCAAAATCAGATTGTTGTTGTATAATATGATTTTGAGGTTGTTGGTTTTTGTATGGTTGTAACTCATTTTCATTCACAGCTCTTTGTGTGAATTTTCTTTGGTTCTAGGTATTCAAGCAATCATCTTTCCTACCTTGGGCACCCCCTTTAACTAAGCTTCAAATTTTATGAAGACTCCATTTTTCTAGAGTAGGTTGCCCTTGACAGGAGGGTTTTATCATTTCCAGATCTACATTAGGAAGCGTGTACAAACAATTCATTTCCATTTGGAGGAGTTCTTGCCGTGTACTTGGTCGCCCAGCTTCTAGCTCTCATTTGCTTTCAATTTCACATCAAACAGAGAAGTTTTGTAATGTCCCCTTTTTGGACGTAGCGTAATTTAATTAAATTAATTAATTAAGTTGTCCAAAATAATGACATTTCATACAGATGACTAATTGATTATTTTAATTAAATTAACAAGTGGTATTAAGTTAATTATTTATACGGTTATCAAATAAATCAATATTATAAGGTAGCCTTATATTTAATTAATTTAATAAAGTTACTTAAATAAAATAATTATATCATAAAGTCACTAAAATAAAATTAAGGTGGGAAATATATCTTTTATCCCACATTGGCAAGAAAAGTGTGTGAACTCCTCCAAGAAAGTATAAAACGATTTTAAGGGCTCATTATTGAGCATCCGGTTGTTGAATATCGTTTGATTGATTTCATTTGGGGAAGACTATGCTTTCTCCAATTTCTTCATTCAATCATTGAGACCGAAAGCTCTCTTTGGTTGGCAACTCTAAGGCTGTGAAACTATCAGCTAATATTGTTGCATTGTTGGAGATGGCATTTAAGTCATTTCACTTGAGAAAAATTAGTGGCCAGGGGCCAGGTTTGCATGATACAATTTGGAGGATTGCTGGAAATAACGTGTTCCTTGAATCTACATCATTGGAGGATCAATTTACTTCATCATCAGTTGATAATAAGTTCTGATATTTATTTACAGTCGCTGCTACCAGCTTGTGGAGGTGGTTCAATTTCACTCCTGGAGGCCACATGGTGCATCAATTTCTTTCTCAAGTAGGGGCACTCCACTCTTGGCTTCAAGAAAAGGATGTTTGATGCTTAAGGAGGGTCCTAGAGGCTGCGTATTAGTTTATATCTGAATTTAGATCAAGAAATAGGGGCGGCTGGTTGAGAAATTCGTTTTGGCTTAGAGGGAGGTTACTTTGAATTACAAGTGGTTGCTACTTCATCCTTCATCAAGGGCATTGCTTGTGGCCAGGTTCCTCTATTTTGTTAGCCTCTATCATTGCATATAGATTAGTTTGCATTCGCAGCTCTAGGTGCATTTTTATTACCAGCATTGTCATGTATTGTGAAAATCAATTGTAATGCCAAGAGTCTTGGCCTTTTCATGAGCATTGTATTGGAAAAATTATTGCAATAAGGACATATAAGTTGCTGGTTTAATATTGTTGTAATTGAACAAGTTTATGTCATTCATGAGCAATCAATTAGTATGCATGCCAATTGTTTGTAAAAATGCCAATTGGCTGTAGGGGTACATTTATCTTGTAGAATTCATATATATGCATTTGAAAAGTCAAACAAAGGTTGCATTTGCTTTTAGTCCTATGCTTAGATATCTTAGAAGTCATCTGCAAGCATTCCAAACATATTTGAAGTCATTTCGAGCTAGCATAATCAGACTGAAGCTACAAACCAGCAAGTTAAGAGGCTGCATAAGAAGTGTTTGACAATATTCCTTGAGGCAAACTAAGGTCAAAACTTGTAAGGAATTTCTACAGTGGTTTAAGAAGTGTAAACATTGACATTTTGGTCTATTCCCTCTCCTTTAGGTGAAAAACCCTAAAGTGTTAGAAGGACATAGCAACCAAGATCTTTGTTTCACAAGGGGGATATTAAATAATTAATAAATCAAGTTATAAAGTGACCCAATGAAATATTTATCAAAAAGGAACATTATAAAATCACTTTATCATTTTAAATGGGAAATTAAATGAAAATTCAAAGCTCACTTTTATCGGGCATTATAAAAAAATATAAAAGTCACTTTGATTTTGTTTGGGAAATATAAGAGAATGGAGCCCATTTTTGATGGGTAACTTTTGAATGAATATTTTTTCACGAGAATGGTCAAGTTTCTCTGGTTTGGGTTTGGAAGCCCTTACAGCTCCAGTTTTGGGTGTGGAACTATCACCCCTAGCTGTGAATAGTCGAAGATTTGTGGCAAGAGAACATAAAGCTATAATCTGAATTTCGTGGGTTTTCGTTTCTGAGTTTTTACTTTCTCTTGAAATCGAATTTTGGAGCTTAATATTCAAATTTGAAGGCATTTCTCTTTGAGGAAACCCTAGGCACCTCTTCTACAAGCAAATTATACAAGTTAGGGTCATATTTTAATGAAATCTGGGCAGTTTATTAAAAAAACGTGTTTGCTGGGCAAAACGACTTCCTAAAGGACATTATTCTGAGACATGGGCAGGAATATGAGCATTTGGAAATGGCATCTAAAGGAGATAAGGCTGGACGTACCCTTGAATAGAAGAATTGAATGTTTGTGAGGAGATATCAGTCACTGCATATAATTTATGAGCCTTCCTGAGTCGTCAGCCTCCATGTTCAACTTGTTACCAGATATTTAAGTCAGGTCGGGCTATTTCTTGCTTGTATTCTATGTGATTTGAGACTTTAGAGGCATTTTAATACTTAACAGTTGTGTCCTTAATTGTCAAAGTAAATTTGGGTCTGCTGTGAGGAGTTATCTGACATTGTAAGTTCAAAATGTTACATTGTAAACTGCTATTACCATCTTTCATAGAAATATTTATGAGTTTCTTACAGGTTGATGTAAAAGTTGTGACAAAGTGGCTCAATAGTTCTGAACTGTTATTGTCTATGAAGAATGGGAAATGTTGCCTACATGAACTGTGCATATAATAGCCCCTACGCTGAGTATAGTACCTAAGCAAGTGTATAGACTGTTGTTCATGAATTGAAATTTCTTTTACACTCAGAATTATACCCCAGCCTACTATACTTGTCTCTTGGTCATTACTATTTGATGTTAGTACATTTCCAAATGAGTTTTGGTGTAGTAGTGATTTTGCTAATTCTGTAGCAGTCATTGATCTTCATGAGAAAATGTTAAAATGTATAACTGTTATGAAAGAAATGGGAAACATGTTGAAGCCAAAAAACTCCTTACTCACAGTTGCAATTTATTGAATGTCATTACTTGCATACATTGAGATTACAACCTATTGATGGTCAGAATAGCACAACAACAATTAAACAGAATATCACTATTCTGCTCTCTTGAAAGAGAAAGAATAACACATGGATATCTAACTCCCAAGGTCTTGGTAATCTGTTCTCAACTGTGCTGACTTTACTCAATGGTTGATGTGAACTATAATGTTCAAGGGGCCTGCTGGTGTTGAGCTTCTGGATTGTTCTAAGACCAAACATGAATTTAAACCTACTTTAACCAGGGTTTTAAAGAAAACAAAAAAAGATGGATCAAAGCTTTGAAACTGAAGAGAATGATAATTCATCCAGCCTAACCAGACTTGTTACCTTTCAAGGAATTTCTAACTAAATACTACAGAACAAAATTAACTTGTGATTAACACACAGTTTCATTCATTCACAGTGCTAACTTCAACAGTAGATTGCAAATCATTATTTAAACAAAACATAAAATAAAACTCCATTGCTTGAAAGCTTTTTCAAATCAAATGATTAACCCAAGATAAACACCATTCTGAAACACAATATGAAGTAGATTTAAATATGGTTGCTTCTACTGTTAGTGAAACAAATAACCAACATTTACAAATCTGGCACAATCACCAATGTACAGAAAACCTATGTCTTCAGACTATTTCCATCTACACTAAAAACTTGAAAAATACATTACCGCCTCTGTTGAATCTAACTCCTACTCTATGGCTACTCTTAAGTTTCTATTACTTCTTAGGAAATTACTACTATTCAAAAAAAATCTCTATCTCTATGTCTCGGAACCCCCTTTACAAAGAGGCAAAAAATGCCATATATACAGAATGTATCAAAAAGAATGTGTTGGCCCCTGTTTTACAGTTCACAAAAATATCCTCCTTCAGAAGGATCGACTCCCGGATCTTTCTGAATAGAGTTAATGCTACATTCAATGTGGATTCCCGCTGTCCATGTCGATGAAGAATCGTCCTCAGGAGAAGCCTTCAGATCTTTTACAACCACAGCATTAACTCCATGCCTTCGTGTCTATCCTCAAACTTCCTTGAAGGGCCGCTTTGAATGCTCTAATGCATTATTATTAATGCCAATCCCTCTCTGTCAGTAGCGATCCTAACTGTTACTGTGACTCATGGTTTCTTCCCTTCGGCCTCCTTCCTGCTCTAGACCCTCCTACAAGTTGACCGTCCTCTGGAAGCAACATCAGATTTTCCATCAGATATCCACACCATTGTTCACCAAGCTGCTCCATCATTTTAGGTCTCAGAGTAAGTCCATGTTGTTTACATTCTGTTAGTTTCCTTCACAGGGGTAGTCAATTAGTCAAACTATCACTGGGCCACCCCTTTAGCTTCTTCTGGTTGGGCGAACACACTCCACGTAAGGTTCCCTGGCAGTCAAAAGTCGTTCACCCAGAATTGTATGTCGGTGAGACACTAATCGTGTCTTCCCAATGCGATTATACCTCATAGCAGACATTGGTGCAGCATACGACGGTCGGCAAGACCTCATGTCGAACTGCACAAGTTATATCGATATCATAAAAACCATCGGCAAGACAATCGTTATCGGCCATAGGTCATAGCGAGTGTGCAAGAGTTATACCGCAACATAAAGTTGTCGCCCAGACTACCGGTATCAGCAAGACATCACGGCGAGTGCAAACCATTGAGCCAAGAGTCCCGGCGAGCCCTTCATCCTTCGGCGAGACACCATCGGGTGAGCCAAACGTTATGCCAAACTCAAGGTCTCTCGGCGAGCTCCTTTCATTTCAGGGAGACCCAATCCTATCGGCCAGACATTATACCGATATCATTCCATGTCGGTGAGACTCTCCCCGGTTGGCAAAACGTTACAGCAAAGCCCCCACCTTTCGGCGAGACTCCGGCAAGTCGGGAAGACTTTCCCCGAGCTCAAAACCTTACGCCGAAGGCAGAATCCTTCAGCGAGACATACCATCATCGACGAGATATCATGCCGAGTTCAACTTCTTTCAGCGAGACCACCGCTTGTCGGTCAGAGGTCATACCGAATGTAAAGCCTTCTCCCCGATGACGGCCTTGTGAACAATTGTCGGGGAGACTTTCATCTGTCAGTAGGACTTCATGCCGAAAGTAAACCACTCTCCCCGAGCTCGAACTTTTTTCGGCGGGACCTTTCTTCTTCGGCCAGACGTCATAGCGATGATGCCTCCCTTCGGCGAGCTCATATCGGTCGGGAAGACCCCATCGGGTCGGCAGGACCTTTCATCGAAGCCACCCTATTTCGGCGAGAACTCATATTGGTCGAGAAGACTTTACCTGGTCGGCGAGACTTTTCGCCGAGCTCACAATTTTCGCTGAGACCCTAGCATGTCGGCCAGACCTCATGCCGAACTCAACTACTCCTCCCGACGCCGTTCCATTTCGGCAAGAGTCCACCCTGTTGGTGAGAATTCATGCCGATGCTATCCCCTGTCGCCGAGACCTCCACTTGTCGGGAAGACTTCTCCCCGAAACCAAATCCTATGCACAAGGGTCAGCATGACTTCTTCCCAAGCGGAGAGATACACAAAAACTCATAGCGACTGAAATGTCTTAGCGACCCCTTGTGATTTCAAATGGATAAACACAACAGCTAGTCAGCAAGACACTTGGGGGGCTCTCAGCGACTTTATTCCTTTAAGGTTTTTGTGCCAAATCTGATTGAGGCTTGCTTTCTGAGAGACTTCCCTAAGAGATATCTTCAACTGAATAATTCAATCCTGCAAAACAAGAGCCTCCATTAGTTCTCAAAGCATATAAAAGACACTATTGTTCATCATGCCTTCAATTGTAACGAATATAAACCCCACTCTGGCCGAGGCAGAACCAAAATTTGACAGAACAAAACACAGAGTTAGGAGAAAAACAGAAGAACTCCCAAGACCAGAGCAAATAACCAAAGGCAATGAAGACAAAAGAAAAGGGGGACCCATTTTGTTCCAAAATAAAATGGGGTGGTTATGCAAGGCATAACACAACCTTTTGATAAAACGGAGACTTTCACATCAAAGGAAACACAAAACTTATAGATACCAGGTCAGGAACTATACAAGCTTTCAAAGGGTTTACAGCAGCAGATGCAGCAGAACAGGGTTGCAGAGGAAAATAGGATGCAGTACAACAAGGTTGTAGAAGATAACAGAAGTGTGGTTGGGACACCTAGGGCACATCATACTCCTTCACAAACTGCAGATAGACCTACTCGACCCACCTTTCTAGTTGAAGAAGAAGAGGAACCAAGGTATGCTAATGTAGTTATGGCAGCAAATGAGGAGTGAGAGTTGTTGACACCACAACTGTGTGAGCGCATGAACTTTGACAGGTTTGTGAATCAGAGGATTGAATACTACAGGGCTAGACAAGGGCGAAGACCTCGAAACCAAAATAAGGAACTTAAGCAGGCCACTAACAAGCTCACATTACCTATGTTTGATGGTAGTGTTAAGGTTACAGCACAGTCATGGATTCACAAGTTGGATACTTTCTTGTCACTTCGACCCATGACAAAAAAAGCTGTCAAATATGCCACTTTACATTTAGAGGGTGTAGCACACGAGTGGTAGTATCATGGGCTAGTTACCTAGTAGCATAATTGAATTACATCCTATCAAGAGTTTGTGGATAGATTGGTTAAGGGCTTCGATAGAAAGGATCCAAAATCCTACTTCAGAAACTTGGCCCAACTTAAGCAGGTTGGTAGTTTGAAGAGTTACATTGGAGATTTCTAGAAATTGTCAGTGATGGTTCCTAATATTTCAAAGAGACAATCGGTGGTGCTATTCATTGAGGGCCTATTGGAGCCTATGAGATGATGGATAAAATCCTTTGATTCACCTTCACTTCAGGAGGCTATGAAGAAGGCTAGGAGTATGGAGTTCGCAGCCCCAAAAAGCAAGAGCTCACATAAGGATGTTCCTTCACCCAGTAATGAGACTCAACAATCTAATAAGAAAAAAATCAACAACCATGGTGGATGAGGAGACACGTGAGGAGTTAAAAAGAAATTGTACTATTGGTGTAAGGAACCATATAACAAGGATCGCGATTGCCCTTTGAGGCCTAAGGGCAAAGCCAACCGTATCATGTGGGCATATTATGAGGATTCAGATTCAGATCAGCTAGCTTCAGAGGATCACCAGGATGTGAGGGCATCTTCAGAGATTGGTGATTCAGGTCCTTTGGCATTTCTTGCTAATGTACAAGATGAGACTACTTTCAAATTTAGGGGATCAGTTGGGGGACATCGTTGCATTGCCATGCTTGATACAGGAGCAACACATAACTTTATTGATGAGGTTTTTGCAACTAGATTTAGAATTTAGACCAAGGATTTTGAGGGATTCAGAGACTGAGTTGTCGATGGATACACCCTTCCATGCACCAAACGGGTAAATAATCTCACCTTGTTGATGAGTGGTTACGAGTTACAGAAGGATTTGTATGTCATCAACATGGGTGAGATGGACATAGTGTTGGGAATGAAATGGCTCTAGGACTTAGGAGAATTTACCCTCAATGTACCTAAGATGGAAATGAAATTTGAGGTTGATGGCAAGAAATATATGTCGAAGGGAATCACAAAGGGGAGCTTGCATTCTATCTCTTTTTGTGGGAGCATGGACAAGAAGAGGGAGAACGAGGTGGTTCAGGAGGAGCCTGAGTTGATCTTCAATCCTTTGTTCGAGATAGATGCTACATGTTCATATGATAATCCACCCTTTGAGTTAGATGTTGATCACTCACTTCATTCCAGTTATGAGATGAGCATTAATGGTAGAATTTGCGATCCTTCCAGTGCATCAGGATTGCAAACAGGACTCACTGAGGAGATTTCAGAGGTGTACATGGTGAGGAGTGTGTACAACTTCACATTTGATTCTCATGTACATGACTTATTTCAGATGCACGATTCAGTGGCGCATGTGTTGGACAGTTTGGATGGCAACTTACCTTGTGCAAAGATTGGAAGCAAATATGATCAGTCTTTTGAGTTGCTTCCTTCTGAGACTCATATCCCTATGACACTTGATGATGGGATGGAATTGATTCAACTGGTTCAGTTAGTTGTTCTTGTGATGGTGTTACAGGAATTGTTTGGAGGTAACAGGGAAATTATGCAGTTCTTCTTGTGGGATCCAGGTGGAGTGATTGAATTGCTTGAGGACAAGCAATTTCAAGAGGGGCGGACTGTAATATCCCCATTTTTGGAAGTAGCATAATTTAATTAAATTAATCAATTAAGTTGTCCAAAATAATGATATTTCATGAGGATAACTAATTGATTATTTTAATTAAATTAAAAAGTGGTATTAAGTTAATTATTTATAAAGTTATCAAATAAATCAATATTATAAGGTGACCTTATATTTAATTAATTTAATAAAGTTACTTAAATAAAATAATTATATCATAAAGTCACTAAAATAAATTAAAGTAGGAAATATATCTTTTATCCCACATTGGCAAGAAAAGTGTGTGAACTCCTCCAAGAGAGTATATAACGATTTTAAGGGCTCATTGTTGAGCATCCGGTTGTTGAATATTGTTTGATTGATTTCATTTGGGGAAGACTATGCTTTCTCCAATTTCTTCATTCGATCATTGAGACCGAAAACTCTCTTTGGTTGGCAACTCTGAGGCTGTGAAACTATCAACTGATATTGTTGCATTGTTGGAGGTGGCATTTCAGTCATTTCACTTGAGCAAAATTAGTGGTCAAGGGCCAATTTTGCATGATATGATTTGGAGGATTGCTGGAGATAACATGTGCATTGAATCTACATTATTGGAGGATCGATTTACTTCATCATCAGTTGATAATAAATTCTGATATTTATTTACAGTCGCTGCTACCAGCTTGTGGAGGTGGTTCGATTTCACTCATTGAGGCCACAAGGTGCATCCATTTCTTTCTCAAGTAGGGGAGCTCCACTCTTGGCTTCAAGACAAGGATGTTTGATGCTTAAGGAGGGTCTTAGAGGCTGCGTATTATTTTATATCTGAATTTACATCAGGAAACAGGGGCGGCTGGTTGATAAATTCGTTTTGGCTTAGAGGGAGGTTACTTTGAATTACAAGTGGTTGCTACTTCATCCTTTCCTTCTTCCGTCCACTTGAAAACTGTCTTCTTCTTCATCATAGCAGATATATCTTTAGTCAACTCAGAAAAATCTGGTACAAATCTTCGTATGAAATTTACCTTACCGAAGAAAGAGTGTACCCCTGTTCTACTTGTTGGAAGAGACAAACTTCGGATAGCTTCAACCCGACTTGGGTCAATTCGAGTTCCTTCCTTGGAGACGATGTGGCCAAGCAACTTGCCTTCCGTCACCGCGAAGATAGACTTCTTAGGATTCAATGATATTTTATGATATCTGCATCTCTCAAAGACTTTCCCTAGATGTGAAAAGTGATCTTGTCGTGTCTTCGAGAAAACAGTGAGGTCGTCAAGATAGACAACTATTACTTTATTCTTCAAATCACCAAACGCCAAATCCATGGCTCTTTGAAATGTAGCACCGGCGTTGATGAGGCCGAAGGGCATTCTTTCATAGGCAAACGTACCCCACGGGGTTGTGAACGCCGTCTTGAATTTATCTTCCTCAGCCACCGCTATTTGATTATAACCAGAAAAACCGTCCAATAAAGACAGCATCTCTGAACCGGTAACCGTCTGTAAAGTGTGCTCCATGATCGGCAAAGGATAATTATCCTTAAGCGATGATTGATTCAGGTTCCTGAAATCGACGCAAATTCTGATTTCTCCGTTCTTCTTGCGCACAGGAACTATATTCGACACCCAAGTGGAATGATGGATCGGAAAGATGATCTTTGCATTCACCATTTCTGAATCTCCGCATAGATGGTGTCTTGAATCCGCGGATTGTAGTGTCTTTGCTTTTGCCTGAAGGGCTTTGCTTCAGGTCGAAGAGGAATTGTGTGAGACAATTCTCTTGGTGTAAAAACTTTCAAATCTTCATATGACCAGGCGAAGACATCTCGGTATTGCTGGAACAAAGAAATGAACTTCTCGCTCTCCTCCACCGTGCAACATGTACCTAAATTAACAAGCTTGGGCTTGTCAATTGTACCAATATTGACTTGTTGATATTCGGCAGAAGTTCTGTCGCTTGAATTTCTCTGCTCTTGAATGTATCTATCATGCCTGTCAAAAATATTTTCCAAGGAAACTAAACCCTTGGGAATTTTATTTCCTTTCAACTGGATTATGCTGGATTCTGGTTCTTCTGGAACTTCTTTATCTTCAGCAATCTTTGGCGTATCAGAAACTTCTGTTATTGCTTCTCTGTGAGTAGATGAACTGCCTTCAAAGAACAATTCCTTGAAATTATCTCCCATAACAAGAAACTCCTTAATGTGTTCATCATCGTTAAAGACTTGCCAATTATCACAGTTGTCAGGTACAGCTGGCCTGTATATTAATTCAATGGCAAACGCATTCTGACGAAAGTCAGAATGTGGCATGAAAAGTGAAGCTGATACCGCGAGGGCATCTGCTCTGCTATTTTCTAGACGTGGAATGTACTTGATATCAAATGCTTCGAACCAATCTATTGCATTCCACACCCTATTTCTATAATGTCGAAGACGATCTGCTTTCACTCTGAATTGATCTCTGACTTGCTTTACAACAAGCTCCGCATCACCTTCGACCTTAAGGTATTTGATACCCATATCTTTTGCATTCCTGAGACCTAGTAAAAGCGCCTCATATTCCGCCGTATTATTTGTACATTCAAATTGCAAGCGGTATGCAAAAGGATATAATTGTCCTTCAGGAGAGATTATCACAACTCCTGCTCCTGAACCAGCAGTGGAACAACTCCCATCGAACTGTAAAGTCCACAACTTAGGATCATCTGCTGATTTCTCTACGATGCATGCGACCTCTTGACTTTCTTCAGGAACCTCCGACAGCATGGCGTAAGTACCAAGACCCGTTTCTTGATATAGAACTTGAGCTTGAGGATCTTGAGACTTCACGACCGCAAATCGAGATTTAGATTCTGGTTCCAGCTTGAAAGTTCCCTTCTTTAACGGAATATTTGCAGAAGACCAATCCATCTGAATCTCTCCACCGAGGTCCTTGCAAAAGCTTCTGCTTAATAGCATCCCGTAGCTTGCTGGAATGTCAGCTACTAGGATGGTCATCATGATTTTCTTTTCAGGACAAGCCGCCAACCTCACTTGAGCATCTTTTAATTGACCGACCAACGGCACCGACTTGGACTCCAGTGAATAGCATTTGTCCTTTGTCTTGGTGCACGAAAGTCCTAGAGCATTCATCACTTGTAGAGGCATGACGTTATCGGAAGCTCCGGAATCGATGATACAATTGCTCAATTTGTAACCTCCTATATATAGAGAAATATAGAAGGGCTTAGGCTTGTCTTCCGCCGGAACGGATGATTCGAGCAATGTGGGCTGCTTGGTAGGTCCTTTCTTCACAAATTTGAGAAGTCGGTCCACTTGCTCTGGATGATCTTGGAGATACTCTAACTGAGAAATCTGCACTTTGTTCTTCATCAATGAATCTACAATGTCAAAATTTGCTGAGGACGAACCTTCAGCAACTGCTTTCATGTTCTCTTGAGAAGACTTAATATTTGAAGTAGAAGCTACTTCTCTTTCTTTTTCTTTTGATATCTTCAACCTCTCTTCTTCCTCTTCTTTGTGTGCCCTCAGATGTTGAGCTCTGGTAAACACAGGAGTCGTATGATTCTCAGGATTAACTGCAAGAGAGTACTGACAAATATCTTCTTCTTGTTCTTCAAAATCGGGTTCACTTTCAAAGTAGCCCGTTGCGGAGTCGCCATCGAAGTTGTCCGATTGAGGTAAGACAACATTCGAACTTGGAGTTGGAACGAAACTTGGTGCAGGTGCAGCTTCGGCATATCCCATTATCTCGTTCATTCTGACATTTTCAGGGCAAGATGCGCCGGCATGTTCAGTGGAATCATGAAAAGAGCAAAACACAGCATTTTGTGTATTGTCGGCCGCTTGCCTTGGTGGAGGTGGCCCTCGTGGCTTGTAATTGTTGTAAGGCTGAAAGTTATTCCTCCTTGGCTGATATGGCTGCTGAGGTTGATAAGGCTGCTGTGGTGCGGGCAAGGCAGGTGGTGGTGCAACTTGAGCAAGAGGCGTTGGCTGAAGTGGCAATTGCCTCTTGAGAATAGTTACTTCATTTGCAACCCTTTGAAGTAATGGATCAGCAGAACTTTGAACCAAAGGTCTAATAGCATCTCCTCTGATCTTTCCTGAGGTGATCATGTTGTCTTCAATTTCTATTGCACCTTGTTGTGCTTCTCCCAGTTCCGTCTCATGCGCCGATCTTATGATAAAGGCTATCTCTGATGGAAGTGCGTTGACAAAACTGCTTAACAGGATCTCAGGCGATGGATTAAGTGTATATGAAAGACGAGTAACCAGGCGGTTAAACCTTGCTACGAACTCTCTCATTGGTTCATTGTCCTCCTTCTTTGAATTGGAAAGTCGAGCAAACAACTGGTGGCTATCTTCAGCTGGTTTGAACCTCGCGAGAAACTTTTCAGTCATAGTATTCCAGTTGGTTATGCAACCGGGCCCCAAATGATTGAACCATTCGGCAGCAGCTCCCGCGAGTGTCTCAACAAAGAGACGAACAGCAACATCTTCATGACCTACATGCAAAACAGCGCAAGCCGTTGAAAAGGCTGAAAGATGATCATCAGGATGTTGACTTCCATCACCTTGGAAACGTGGAAAGTGCTTTCTTGACCCCTTAGGCAATTCGTGATTTGCCCCTAAGGCCAAAGGTCCAATATTGTCACCCCAAGGCAGCGGGGGACCTCTTCTTCGATTGCGATTGTTATTGTCATCGTTGTTGCGGTTATCACCCATTGCTTCGAACTCTTCTTCTTCGAACACAGGTACGGTGTTGAATTCAGGTACTGTGTCGGATTCAGGTACTGTGTCGGATGATTCTCCAACTTCTGTATGATGCGTATGTGGAAGGAAAGTATCTTCTTGGAAAAGCGGATTTGTTCTTGTTCTCCTCCTTGTATAGACTATGTAAGCCAGGATTGTCTAGTCCCACGCGGGTGGTGGCAAGACAGGTCTCTCGGCTGCAATATCGGCTTTCTCTTCCTCTTTGTCTAGAATAGCAGCAGCGTTTCTCCACTGAGCAGGGGTCTCCTTCTTCTCAAAGATGAAACTCCTCAGGCTGCTGATAATGTCCACTTGCTCTCCTTCAATTATCTGGAAACTTGGCTGGATAACTGGAGGTGTAAGATCAGGTTGTTGAACCGGAGCAGTAGGACGCCAGATGGTCATACCCGTGACATAAAGCCTAAGCTTTCTTTGTTGTTTAAAGCCTCGTGCCCCACGGTGGGCGCCAGAAAACTGTTGGCGTTTAAATTCGCACCTCTGGAATGCGGATTTGAAAACGGACAGCTATGCACAAATAAACTGCTCTTCAAATTAGGAGGGGAAGCTCCCTCTTGCTGATGGTGTTTGAAAGAAAGTAAACTAAAACTAAGTTGCCTATCTTTTGGGATCAGCTTAGAGCACAAGGTTTTTTAAACACAAACCGCCGCAGCTGAGATTTTCTGATAAGAAGTTCAACTACGACTAACTTAGACTAAAGACGTTCCTAACCTCTCAAGTAATAGCAGAGCAAGAGAAACTAGAAATTAACAAGGCAGATTTTCTGACAAAAATACTTTAACAATCTCTCTCTCAACAAACACCTACACACTTCACTATAAGCTGAAATAAAGATCATGAAAGCATAACATAGATAACGAAAATATGATATTTTAGACCAAGGCAAAAGAGGCTCATGATTTTATTACTCAAATCTCTAAAACAAAACTCCCTTCCTAATGCCTTGAATAAATTGCAGCTAAGGAACGCAAACAATTAATATTAACCTAATAGAAAAGCTCTATGTGATCCTCACTAACTCCTTGTTGGCTAAAGAACCAACAATTTGTATCCTAACCTATTGAGCTGAAACTGAATAACAAATAGAGACAAAAATAGGCTCAAGCGTTTTGTTATCTAATATGGATTAAAAGAAACTAAACTAGACAAGGCTCTTATTTATAGAGAAATGAGGAGGGTAAGGGAACCCTAAAATCCTTAACTTTCCTGATCTAGGGCTTAACTCATGGCAAACTTATTACTAAAATCTAGAATAAACCACTTGAAGAAAAAGCGGGGAAAGCATGGCTATTTTGTCTTATCTTCTTTCTATCCTCAAAAGTGGATAAGGATGATTCAGAATAAAAAGCGGGAAAGAAAGCTTCTAGAAGAAAGCTGCTTTAAAGCTCGATCACATCCGCTAGGAAGTCTGAGATTGTGTCCCGGTTAGGTGCATCTATACCATCAACAGCAAAACACCGCTTTTCAAGAATATCTTCGGCATCTTCAATAGATCTTAGGAAATCTTCAATCTCATGGGCCGCTTTATTGAACTTTGCTGACATCACTGAAATATGACCTATCCTTCCGCCAACTGGGCTGCAACTTTGAACAACGTTCTGGAACTGATTTTGCACCTCCTCAAGCCCGACATAAGAACCATCTTCAAGACTGTACTGAGAGGGGATCTCTATGACAAATTCACTGATGAAAAGGAGAGCTTCAACCACCCTTTGCCTGTAGGTGATGAATTCTTCAGATATCCTCTCATAAGTTTTAACTTTGAAAACATGACGCTCTCTCCAAGCAAGGATTTGTCTTTTATGCTCCTTTGAAACTGCTGAACCGTAGGCTGTGTCTAAATCAGCAATGATAATCCCATGCCTAGGTTTTACTTCAGCCCATGTTTGTTCAAATCCTTGGATGCTTTGACGAAGTTTATGAGCATTCTCTCTCAACTGGAACATCCGAGCCAAGATCTCCTTTCCTCTGACAATGAAGCTCTCGATCCATTCCTGAGTCTCTTTCCCACATATGACCAGCTGTCTTAACTGATGGTGATCAGCTGGTGTCTCTAAGATCTGGGGCAGCAACTGAGTTGTTTGGGAAGAACCACGAGCAAGGTTAGAAATAAAAAGCTTAAGCTGCTGATTTTCGGCCTTGAGGGCTGCCTTGTCTTCTCCATCTTTAAGCACTCTTTCATGTAGGTTTTCGGATACAACTTTGAAGAGACTCAAATCTGCATGTCTGGTATTTCTACCAAGATTAGCCTTGACCATTACAAAATCATCCATGTTCACCTCATCTCTATTCTTATCTTCTGGAGGCACAACAGTCTCTACAACAATCTCGTTATCAGGATTCCTATCAAAGTGAACTTGCTTCTTTGCCTTCTTCTTAGGAGGTTCCTGATAAATATTATCGAGATCATCAACACTCACTTGATATGAAGGCCTTCTCCTAACCCTTCCTAAGGAGTTCTCGAGCCAAGACACCGTAGTATCTTTACTAACTTCCTCAGGAGGTACTGCTGCGATCTCTTCATCCTCTTCGATATCAAGATCAATATGAATTGGTGACGAACCCATCAAAGGTACAGGAACACGTGTTGAAGGTGGCTCCTCTGCTTCATTCTGAGGTATGGCCTCGTCAAGAGGAACTTCTGAATCAACTGTAGGCTGTTCCTGTATGACTATGCCTGAGAAATCCATCCTTCTTCTTACATTTTTATTTGATCTACTGCCTTTGACGCCATCTTGAGGCCCGACTTTTGCTTTCGCTTTTGGCGTCTTTGAAGAGGAATTATCCTTAGCTGAAAATACGCTAAGTTCTTCCTTTTAAGCACTAGAAAACCTTACTATACTCAATGACTTGTCTTGTTCTGTCTTCAACTGAAAGAGATTCCTTGTTTGCCCAATTAACTTGTGGAAGAGGCTGATCCTTGATTCTTTTCTGAGTGTACATTGGTAGAAGAACATCTTCATCATCATCGGAGAGTCCTTCAATGTCTTCATTCAAACAATCTTTCATCTGATGGAGAGTCAACCTGCTGTAACTACGCCTTCGCACTTCAAACTCATCTGCACAGTTAGCCCAAAAATCTTCAAGTGCGGGTATATGATTGTAGTTCTTCTCCAACCGGCCAGCGTAGACACCATGAGGATCAAATGACCGCCTCTCACTGTAGGGTTTGAGACTGAATTTATCTAATTCTTCTCCAATTGTCTTGGCATCTGCAGCAGTCCTGCATGTATAAATACCCAACCCTAATGGAAAGTGAAGAGAGGGTTTCTTTCTATTTCTCAAGACTGTATGAACACCGTGAGCTTGCCTCAAGAATTCCATGAAGATGACCTCGTACGTCCCGAAGCGGATACCCTTAACTTAACATTAAGCGGGAGCACAGGACGTAACCATAAACCTGCGAGATAGGTAAAGGTATGACTGTATAAACCAATGCGCCCATTCATGCATTGCTGCCCCAACAGCTTTGAAGAGATCTTGAATGGTGCAATTCATTGTCTAAGAATCCTGCGCCCCAGTGTACATCCAAAATGCCTCATTACCCTTTTGTAGTGTGGTGCAACGCTGACTTTGTGAACTCGGTGAGGATAATAATTATACATATATGTGTTGAGGCGCTCAATGAGCCTCGATTGTTCAATCTCACGAACCGACCTTGATAGGCCACCCGGTGGAGCTAGATATGATACCGTGGCAATAAGCGGCCAAATATTATTGTTGATGTAAGATCCACTAATCAAGTAGGCCGATCATAAAACTGGTTTTCTTCATAATAGCAGTGGCATAGAAGGAAAGGCGCGTGTCAAAGGTTGTTGGAACTTGGTGGCATCCTCGGAACCAGTGACCTTGTTGAGCAAAGTGATGATGATGGCAACCTCGTCCTTGAACTCCCCTCGTCCGACATTCTTGGGCAATGTCTTATGTTTTTCTTTCATCCATCTCTGGGCAATCTTCTTGCTGTATTTGTCTTTATGCATATTCCACATCTTTTCACATTCATCCCTCGAAAGAGTTACACTTTCAGGCCACGGGGGAATGGAAAAACACTTTTCAACCATATCAGGCTTTAGACTGCAAATCAACCGCCATCTGTTTGGCCGGATCTAATACAGCGGGTTGTAATGCTTAATGCAAGCGATTACGAACTCAAGGCTCTGAACTGATATAGGAATAGATGCTGCTGCGAGGAGTCCAGAATGACCCAGGTTCTTGATTGAAGTGTTGCCTGCTCTCTCCAAGGCGTGTAGGTCGAACACCGGCTTGACATGATGCAAGTCTGTCTCGGCTGTTTTGATGTAATTATGAAAAAGTGCTGATTCGGACTTGAAAACATTAGGAGTGTACTCCATTTTCGAGAAAGCGAGAATAGGCTTTTATGGCTTCCTTGCTTGGTTCACACAAATTAGCGATGCAATTTCTATTTTTAGAATGCTGATTTTTGTGCTTCGGACCGAATTTTTTGAGAATTTTTACGAGATATGGGTTTGTTGAGAATGGCGGTACTAGAAGACAACTGGAATCGTCAGTTTTTTTGAAAAAATCTTAGAATTTTATTTGAAAAGCAGCAAACCCTAATTTCTTCAATTTTTCCCGAAAAAAGCTGGCATCTGGGTCTTGTTCAGAATATCGTTAGAAATGGACCCAGTTGATTGGATTTGCAAAACTCTGACGTTTGATTGAAAAAGCAGCCAACCCTAGGTTTTTGGAAAAAAGCTGCGATATGGGTTTTCTTCAGAAGACTGATTGGAAAGGACCCAGATGGTTGAATTTTGAATGCACTGAGGTTTTCACTGACCTGCAAGATAAAAGCACTTGCTGCAACTTGATGAAGTTCTTGAAAAATTCTTCAGAAGATAGAGGCAAAAAGACCCAGATGACTGAAAAATTGAAAGCCTTGGCCTCCTGCTTGAAAAACTTGATCTTCTGGAACAGAAAACTTGAAAAAAACAATGGTTTATGCTTGCTGGTCTGAAAAATCTGATGTAAAACCAGCAACTATGAATTCTTTAATCACAAAAATTTCTCAAACTTATTGTTTTAGCACCAATTCCTTACGAGGCAACTTTGCAAAAAATAATGAAAAATACATTGAAAGAAAAGTTAAATATAGACTTAGGGTTGATTTTTTAGGTTTTTGCTTTTTTTGCTTTTATTTCAAAACCTAAATCTTATCTTCTCAAGTTTGGACGCCATCTTCTTCTCAAGCAAATTTTGAAATTTGAAAATCTTCAAAAATCTTCTAAGGCATGAAGGTTTGGGCGCCTTTCTCCAAGAGGGGCGCTCAACTTCACCAGTGTTAGTCAAAATTCTCACTTTTTCAACTTTTCTCAATTTTAACATGCTACTTCGCCTCTGATTTCTCGTTGACAGATCAACCCGACAGACGAGCTGAGTGATTCACGGCGAAGCCTGACTGATTCTGAAAAAGATGTTCTGGAGGCACCTCCTGCTAAAAATTTGATCTCGACCTCCGAATTCACGGGAGGCTTTTCCTTCTAGGGGCGCCCAACTTCTTCAGTGTTAGCCATTTTCCTGATTTCCAAGTTCTTCATTCTCCCTTATTCCACAGATGATCTTATTAAATCTTGAGCTCCGGGCGTCGGATTGCTGAATGGCTGTGCTCATCGCGAAGCTGACTGAAAATGAGAAGGGGGCTTCTGGAGACACGTTTGCCAAAAAGTGAACTTTCACCCTTCAAAAGGTTGGGCGCCTATCTTGACTGGGGGCGCCCAGTTTTCTAACACTTAGTTTATTTTTTGACTTTTTCACTCTTGCTTTGAATTTCTCTTTTCACCCCTCGTCGGACCCTCTGTTCAGCCTTTTGAATCTGACGACTGCGAGCTCCGTTTGTCGTGCTGAATAGCTCACTGCAAAGCCAGTTGAATTCTGAAGACATCTCGTTGTAACTTCGACTGCAAATTCCTCTGTTTGCACCCTTGAAAAGTTGGGCGCCTTTCTTCAACTGGGGCGCCCAGTTTCTCCAGTGTTAGAAAGATTTTCAATTCATTCAACTTCAAGTTTCAGATTTTCACTTCATACCTTCTACTTTGACTTGAATTTGCCGGAGACTGGATCATCGGGTGCTCTGACGGGGATATCCATCGCGAAGTTGACTGAAAACTGAGCAACCTCCATTGGAAACCCTAACCCTAATTCCTTCATCTGGTGCCCTAAAAAGGTGGGCGCCTTTCTTCAAGAGGGGCGCCCAAACTTAGCAGACTTAGAAAATTTTCATGACTTTTCAATTTTCTTCCTCGATTCTCGTGCATGTTCATCATTTCACTTTCTGCTGGGAGTTTGAATGCTAACATTGACGCCTGCCAGCCGGATGACCTCCATTGATGACCTCGGAACTCCAGATATGCTTCTAAAAAAGCTGAATAAACCCAGTAGGGCAAAACTGATTATTTTAAGATTCTGACTGCACCAGCCTGATACGGACATATTTTGAGCCAATCAAAATCAGTTCGGACCCTGTCGGACCAACTTTCTATTTTTAGAAATTTTCTATTTTTAGAAAATTTTGCCGATATCGTTTGAAAAAGAAACCCAAAAAACAGAAAACTTTACTATTTGAGAAAATTTCTAAAATAGTTTTCTAAAATTTAGGGATGAAAAGCCGAGATGCGGGTTTGTAAAGCTGCTTTCTTAGCAGACCCAGTTGTCGGGGGTTGGCATTTGTGTTTTAACCCTCCATGCAAGACATGCACACCCAAATTTTGACCTTTTTGACTGATTTGACAAGACTTTTACTCATTTCTTCAAAATGTCTAAGTGTAACAAAAATTTTAATTTTGGGGTACAACACATTGCAAAATCGTTTATCTCTCATGAGATCAATCAGCATTGTAATGACTGAGTTTCATAATAGCATATATGAGTTTTGAGTTTACTCATGATATGAATCATTAATGTAAGAACATTTTGGCATGCATTTTCAGACATTGATAGTTTGGAAAATCAATTAACAACTTGCATGTCATATATTACTGTATTACAGCAGTCTTTGACAAGTTTAGTTAAGAATCCTTGTGCATTTGATAATAACAAACAAATCAGAAAACCAAAAGAAAACCACAAATAACAGCGAAGCAAAGTGTTTGACGAAATGTCCAAGTACTGAAAATAGAAAATAAACACCAAAATTTGCAAGGGACATTATAGTGGTATCAGAGCTAAGAATTCTGCCAGCCTGTTGGGTGGATTGAATTTGTTTTAGTTAATCATTTGCATATCATAATTTCAGTTGGCTACATGGCTACTTCTAGCAATGTAGAGGAAGTTGTGTTGGAAGCATTGATTCAACATCAGGATAAAATGATGAAAAGAATGGAATTATGGAATAAAGAATGGGAAAAAAGATTGGAAAATTTGGGAAAGTTGAACGAAGAACAAGAGACCATCAATATTTTTCATGATCTAGGCTGAAATTTATTGGTGAAAAGCTGAAATTCGTACCGCAGGTCAAAGTATCTCTTCTTAACATTTTGGAAGAGGATGAAACTTGTTTCTGTACAATGGGACAGTCACCTTATCAAGCAACGCGTAAGGCTATATTGCCTTTGGTAAACTCTTTGGGTAAGCCAGAACTTCTGCAACATCAAGATGAGGAGGTTAAACTTGCAATTGCCACTTGTATTAGTGAAATCATGAGGATTATAACTACACAAGAACCTTATGAAAGTGGCAAAATGAGACAAGTTATGGAGTTGATGATTGAAAGCTTTCGGGGGATACACAACATCAAACGCCGTACTTTCAATAAGAGAGTTAAGATTCTAGAAACGATGACAAGGCTATGGTCATGTGTTATCATGTTTGATCATGATGGTCTTATCTTCCAGTTATTCAATTGCTTCATATCAAGTATCAGGAAACAACACTCAAACAATGCGAAGGAAAATATGTACACTATCTTGTCCATGATCCTTCATGAGGATGAGGATGCTTGCAAACAACTGCAATCTGAATTTTTAATCATTTGGAGAAAAGAGTAGCATGTTTCAACTGCAGCATATGATCTCACAAAAAGGTTGGTTGAATGGAAAATTGAGAAGTTAAGGGAACTCTTGAATGCACAAGAGTTAATCTCATTTGGTCGACCAATTCCATCTTCTCTACTTGAGGAGAGTAGGCCATCATCTAGTGGAGCAGCTGAATTGAAGAATGAGATCATAGAACAACCTAAGCCCAGTTGTGTTGAGATACTTGAAAAGGGCATTGATGATGATTTTACAAGTGGAATTAGTGCTGACCTAATTCCAAATCAGAATGATTGTATGTAGGACTTGGCGGAAGAAGGAAGTTGTCATGTCCCCTTCTAGTTGACATCTCTCAGAGCTTATGATTAGCCTATTATGCGACCCTCGTAGGCTGATAGGATGGATAGAGGGTCTTGTTGGAGCTTGGCTTGGCTTCGGATCGTCAGATTTTACCAGTTGGCTTTCGTTCGGGCTCATTCGAACGTCTTTTGCCTGACTTGCTATTTTTAGCAGTAATAGTCATTCAGCGGAGCACCCCTGCTATTTTTAGCAATATGGTTTGGTCATGAGCAGAATCAATCACTTATTCTCCAGCTTCAGACGGTTCGTTAATCGAACGTAAATTGAGAAAGATATTAATATTTTAATTGTTAAATTAAATATTAATTATTGAAGCTTATATTATAAAGTTATAATATTATTTAATATTATAACTTAAGTGATTTCTTGAAGGGTTCGACCAACATTGAAGGGGGCCACTTTTTAATTATATTTTATAATTAGAAGTGCATCGAGACTATTGAAAAATTAAAAGTTAAAATTGAACTTTTATTTAAATGATGTCGTTTGAGGAAAAAGTCGACCCTCTTGAGAATATAAGGAATTTTCATTGTGAAGTGCTCATTATGTTGAAAAATCGAATTTTTGCTAAGTCTTTCTTCTGAGAACAGAGCCAAGGGTTCCAGTTTTCGTTTTGCATTGGAGAACAAGCCATCTTCAGTGTTGCAGTTAGAGGCTGTGAAATATCAACTGATTTATTGCTTTCAGAAAGGTAGCTTCATTCAGAGGTTATCACAGCACGTTCA
>VDFB02127341.1:22557-88984 GCA_007258455.2 Sequoia sempervirens | reverse complement strand
AGTATTTCTCCTTGGGGAGCACCTGTCATCTTCGTAAAGAAGGATGGATCACTTATATTGTGTATTGACTATCGTCAATTGAACAAGGTTACGATTAAGAATCATTATCCTTTTCCTAGAATCGATGATCTTTTCAATCAGATCAAGGGAGCTAATTTGTTCTCTAAAATTGATTTGAAATTTGGTTACCATCAATTGCGAATTGCAAAAGCATACATTCATAAAACTGCATTCTGAACTGGTTATGGGCACTATGAATTCACAGTAGTACCATTTGGGTTAACGAACACACCATCAGTATTTATGAGTTTAACGAATGGTGTTTTTTCGTACATACCTTGATCACTTTTTCCTTGTATTTCTCGATAATATTTTGATCTATTCAAGAAACATGAAGGAGCATGAAGAGCACTTGAGATAGGTATTCCAATGTTTAAGGGAAAATCAATTGTATGCGAACCTGAAGAAGTGTGATTTCTTTCAAATTGAGGTAAAATACCTTGGACATGTGATATCTGGAAAAGGTATTGCTGTAGATCCTTCAAAGATTCAAGCTATTGTTGATTGGCCCATGCCTACTAATGTAGGTGAAGTTCATAGTTTTATGGGTCTAGTTGGTTATTATAGGTGGTTTGTTGAGGGATTTTCTAGAATTGGTCATCCTATTACTTCTCTTCAGAGAAAAGGGAAGAAGTTTGTTTGGACAGAGTAGTGTCAGTTGGCTTTTCTCGCATTAATTTAAAGAAAAAAGCTGACTAATGCTCTATATTAGTTGTCTTAATCCTACTAAAGATTTTGTATTTTGCACGGACGCATCCTTAGAGGGTTTGGGAGAAGTTCTGATGCAAGATGGGCATGTGATTGCTTATGAGTCTCGCAAACTCAAGGATCATGAATTAAACTATCCCACTCATGATTTAGAACTTGTTGCAGTTGTGCATGCATTAGTTCGATGGAGGCATTTCTTATTGGGTCACCGTTTTGAACTTCACACTGATCACCATAGTCTACAATACATTTTTACACAGCCTAACTTGAATGCTAGACAGAGACGGTGGATGGAGTTCTTGTGTGTGAATAATGCATTTTGAAGTGAAATATGTTCAAGGAAAAAGAGAACGAGTGGCTTCATGCTCTTAGTCGCCATCGACATGAGATCTCTACTTTCACTACTCTTGGAAGTAGATTTGAGAGGTCACTTTAGTATAATCTCTCCATCGATAGATTGTATCGAAGTGAAGTCGAGATTGAATCCGTAGACCTTTAGAAGGTCGATTTGCAGGGTATATCCTTGAATCAGATGGTATATTACAACATTTAGATCGTATCTATGTACCACATTTTGAGGGTTTTCGTACATTAATTATGATTGAAGCACATCGAGCTCCATACTCAGCACATCCAGGTGTTAAGAAAATGCATGCGGATCTTCGAAAATTGTATTTCTGGCCTAGTATGAAACATGATATTGTTGACTATGTATCAAGATGTCTTGAGTGCCATTGAGTCAAAGCTGAGCATCAACATCCCACTGGATTATTACAACCACATCTCATTCCTGAATGGAAATGGGATATTATATCTATAGATTTTATTGTTGGATTACCTACGTCATCACATCGACATGATGCCATTATGGTAAATGTTGATAGATTGACTAAGGTAGCTCATTTTTCGCCAGTACGATCATCTTACAATGCTTCATCCGGTGAGCTAGGATATTCATGGAGGACATAGTTAGATTGCATGGGATTCCTTTGTAGGATTATTTCTATATAGATCTCGTGATTTACTTCAGCTCTATGTGGACTCCATTACAACATGCTCTAGGTACACACAGCTTGAACTTTAGTTCAACGTATCATCCTCAAACCGATGGACAAACGGAGAGAGTTAATCAAATATTAGAGGATATGCTTAGAATGTACATAATGGACCAACAATCACGTTGGGAGGATTATCTGTATCTAGTAGAATTTTCTTACAATAACGGATATTAGAGTTCCATAGGTATGCCACCATTTCAGGAATTATACAGTTGTCCTTGTCGAACTCCATTGAGTTGGGATCGACTTGAGGATAGAGTGTTACTTGGTCCTGAGATGCTTTGAGACATGGAGCAACAAGTTGACCATATTAGAGAACATTTGATAGCAACATAGGATAGGAAAAAGAAGTATGCTGATGGTCATAGAATAGACCGACAATTTGTAGTTGGAGATAGAGTGTTTCTTCGAGTGCAACTGCGAAAGAGTCCAATCCATTATGGAAAAGGCTCTAAGCTTGCGCCTCATTTCATTGGGCCATTTGAGATCCTAGAGAGGATTGGTCCTGTGGTGTATCGACTTGCCTTACCACCCAGTTTGTCACGTATTCATGATGTTTTCCATGTATCAGTTCTTAGACCATATCATCCCGACATTTCTCATGTACTTGATTGGAATGTGTTACAGGTAGAGGACAAGCAGCTGGCTTTGGAGCCCATGGCCATTCTACAGCACCGGACGCTCGGTCTCAAGGGTCGAGACATTGATCAGGTGAGGGTCCAATGGGACCCTAGCCATGAGGCTTCTACTACTTGGGAGGATGCAACATGTATGAGGGAACTTTATCCCTATTCACAAGCAGCTTCAAGAGCAAATTGATCCTAGGGGATGATGTAGTACCTCCATCTTTTGCTTGTGTTTCTGTTAGCATGTTTTCACATATGATAGACTTTGGTACTTTGTTTTGGATATTTTGATTGTTGACTTTAGAGCGACAGTGGATTCGTTTTGTGATATGATAAACATTGTATGGTGATAATTAATTTCGGACATGCTTTGTATTAGCATAGATGTTTTCCTCTCGTGATGTTATTGCTATATATATGTTTATGGTAGATTAATTGTTATTTAATTTGTCACTGATGATGTGTATTGGTGGAGAAAGGAGTTGCATCACTCGGCCATGCAGTGCCCCTCAGTGATTTCTAGATTTTCCTGACGTGTCACAATGGATTATATATATATATGTATGTTATTTGCCTGGCTGCAGGATTGTGTACATGACAACTCCACTCACCCGGTTACCTGCTAAGTCCGAGCGCAAGCTAAGACCAATGGAAATGTTGATTGGGAGGTAGTAACAAGGTTTATCCTAGTCTAGTCTTTAAAACCCACCAAAGCATGTCATCAATTCTTAGTCCGAGTCCTGGTGGTGGTCTCAAGGCTTTGTGTTTGATTGATTTAATTTTTTGAAAGGAAAATTTTATAATTTTAATGATAGTTTATTATTCTCTTAATTTTACTATTTATTTAAATTATTAATTTTAAATGTTGAAAAATAAAGTTTTACATTTTATTTAATTAATTAATTAGTTTGTTTGGTTAAGTAATTTGATCACTGCAATTAAAATTATTTAATTAAATAAATAAATTAATTAAATTAAAATTTTGTTTTTATTGTGTGAATAGAATTAAATTTAAATTTAATAGTTTTGAGGGAAATGGTATTTTAATTGTTAAATAAATAAATTAAATAAAGAAAAGAAATTTGAAATTTGAAATTTGAATTCTTTAATTCTTTAATAAGCATGCAAATCTTGAAAAAGAAGAAAGAAAGATTTACTAGTAAGTTGTTAGAAGATATTTTCTTCTCGACATGTGTGGCAGTGGAATTAATTGCTTCTTGTTGAGGATTCTCTCAGAGGTTATCTGGGATTTTGGGAAAACAAAAAAAATCACTTCACAGAAATGAAAGAACAGGCTCTGTTAAAAAAATTATTGATTTGAGTAAATTTGTGAACTTTGTTTTGGATTTGTTGTATATTTCTGGAAGATCTCTTTGGGTTGGTATTAGCATCTTTCTGGATTTGGGTTTTCTAGAGAAGCTTTGGAGAATTGCACACAACAGGCAGCAAAGATTCTCCTCTACAGACAATTTTCAAGCTACAGGAAACAAGTTTTTCACTGTTATTTATTTAATTTATCCTTTTGAAAAGTTTGTCTGTGAATAAGAATTAGTATTGAGAAGTTTTGTTAAAATTGTTTTAAAATCGTGTCTGTTTGAGGAAATTGTTTGTGTTTTAATCTCTGTTCTTCTCGGCAATTTAATCTGTTGAGAATTTGTAATTTCCTTGATAAAAGCTTCCTGTAGGAAATAGTTTGAATTAAAATTTGTGAAGGGAAATCATTTATTTGGGAAATGAAATTGAAACCTCTTGTAGGGGAAATTTTTTGTGCGTACTATTAAATCCTTCAACCTCCCATTGAAACCCTGTTGAAAATATATGCATGATTTTAATAATCTATTATTCATTTAGTTGTGAATATATATATATATATATATATATATATATATATATATATATTCATATATAAATTGAATTGGGAAATTTTTTATATTCTTTATATGAATATTTGTATTGAAATCGTCGTCACCGTACAGGCAAAATTAAGGGGTTTAAAGTTTTTGTGAATGGAGAGAAACACTCGAAAACGCAGATCTTAAAACATGGAATTTCTCATATTTTATTTTACCATTTTAAAATAAACAGTATTTGATTAGGGGGCCATAGGGGCTACCCCACAGCTGCCCCCATTTGGGGCGATGGCTACGGAGGCAGCCAGCGCTGCCCTCATAGGCAGTGCGCGGCTGTCACATAGCTACCTCCCCGTACGGGGAAGACTGAAGGCTGTGAATACAGCCGTGGCTGTATGCTACACAGCAAAAATGCATATCGCATGAAACCCTTTGTAAACTATAAAAAAAAATGAAATTTCGAACATTTATTAATTCAAACAAGATTTCGATTTAAGGTTTTGTTATGTATAATATATTTTTAAATATATATATATGTATAGATAATTAAATTCATTTAATTAAACAAAAACTTATTTATATATTTTAGTTATGAAATAGGAAATTCTTTTGATTTAAATGTATATAAGTAAGAAAAAAGTTAGATTTATAACAATAGGGTTGGAAAAGAAAAATTGACATTTATTGATAGAGAAATTGGGAAAGTTAAAATTAGATTATTTTGATAATGAATTTTAACCTAGTTAATTTATTTTCATGCAAATTTTATTTGACTTGACTGGATTTAGTAAATCCTAATGTAGATTCCTAATTTTTTGATTTGCTTTAAATTGTGTTTCTTTTAATTGGGAAAATTGGGAATGTATTAAATGTACAAGTCTTCTAGATAAGTTGTATAATGTGGGAGTTGTTATTGTTTGAGTAGAATTCTTGTGTTGACTAAGGTTGTCTACATGGTTTTTGCATGGTGTTTAGACACCTATTTTTATGAACATAGACTTGATGTTCGTTATGAAAAGTGTAGAATTATATGTTGTATTCTTGTACACCTTGTTTACCTTAGTCAGGGAAACTTAGATTCCTTATGTTATTTTTAGGGGAGTGTCTTTGTGTGAGGGCCAACACACAAAGTGGTGCCTAGGTAACTCATGGAGAGTTAGTAAGTTAGTGGAAACTAAAACAAAACATTAGTTAGCTTAAAATCTTTAATTAGATTAATATGCCTCGCTTATAGACTCAACAGCTAGTTCAGTCTTGAGATTAATTTGAGAAGGCCTGGAATGGAAAATCGTTATCTTGTTACTCTAAAAGATATTCGATTCCGCAATAGTTTGCATGTGGGTCCAGGTTTTGTAAGAGGTTACCAGGGTAACCCAAGTTGGGGGCCGGAACCTAGGAAGAAACACTAGGGTAACCTATGCAACATTGTGATGACACTCTACCTAAAATAACAGTAACCTTGTGAGCTTAGTATATTTGATTATCCTAAATCTGGAAGCAATGTAACCATCAGTTAAGTATGTACCTGTGGCTAGGGTTAGTAGATTATGTCTAGGGAACCTTATTACTATCTCCTAGCACGGGGGGTGGACCTACGGGTACCACATGGTTGGGTGGAACGTGCACCTTAGTCCGTTGGGTCCCTAGTTTATGATCATGGCAATGAGAGCTTCATGGATGGAGAGCTCGTATTTGGATATATATGTACTTATTTTATTGTATCACTGGAAATCTTGTATTTGTAACATCCCTCAACTATTTATGAGGTGAACATTTGAAATATGTAATTGTAAAATATTATTTGATCTACCTCATCTAAAAAATGAGTATTGTAATGTCATTTCCAATGCAATGTATGAATCTTATTTGTACTTTATACTTTCATGAATGGAATTCAAATGTTATGCAATGTTTATTTTTAAGTTTAAGTTAATTAAATACATGCAATGCTAAATACTAAAGTCATCTATGGAATCTCAAGTAGTGTGATGTCACGTAACTTAGAGAATGTATGCAACTAATAAAGTTAATATTAACACTTTAAAAAAAAATTATTTCACTTTTGTAGACAATTGCAACATTCCTGAGGTTACAAGACGGGGCATTACAGATTAGATGAATACAAATTTTACCCTTAAATCAGGTTTGTGAGGCAAGTTACATACCTATTCATGCTTTGCTTACTAGTTTTAGGATTCAGGTAAATGACCTAAAATGTCATCACCCTTGTCCTTCTATGTCCATACTCTCTCATTTTTTTTTCTAGATTTTTCTCCCTAAAGCTCCCAAGTGTTACAAACCTGGCATTTTGATACCTATGTAATGCCTTGCCTAGACAAAACTAGCAAATTACAATTAATTAATCAAAATCAAAGAATAACTTGAATAAAACAATACAAATGAGGATAATTAATTTTCACTTAAGCAAGAAATTCTTATGTTGTGGAAAAAAAAGAGTTACAATGAATGTTGTTTGAAGACCTCAAAATACATCCATTATTAGAATATTGTATCATAAAATGGAGTGGGATAACAAAAATTCCTATAAAGTGTCATTGACTCATAAGGTATTTCCACTACTATCAATTGACCTCTAAGATTTCAAGGAAAATATTTGAATAAGAATCTAATGAGGACTTAACATTACTATCCACTTAATAACTTTAAAAATTATGATGAACGATATAAAAATTAAATAAAATGAAACTTACTAAGAATGGCTTTGTCAAAACAATAATAATTAAGTGAAAATAAAAGCTTTAACAAATTAATTCCATGCAACTATTATTGTAGATAGTTGTTTTTACTACTATTGAAATCAAGATCTTCTAAACTTATGATATTGATAAATTTAATTAAAAACGATAATAATTAAAATTAAAAAGGAAAATTTCAATTTTGACAAAACTCATAACTCTGACAACCAATATATCTAGAATTTTAATATTTATGATAACAATCAAATTAATGGAATAGAAGAGTATTAGGTGCTTCTAATTATTTATAGTCTATAATACAATGGAGGTAACGTTCATGAGTTTCACATTACATTTAATTTATCTACAACAAACTCTTATTTATAATCTAGCCATTTAGTCTAATGACTCATCACAAAGTATGACTTGAAATTTTGAGTCCAAAATTTTCCCTTACAAAAAAACATTACCTTTAAAATATTTAGAAATATTACATTAGTTGATATATGCTAGAAGATATTATGCATTTCCCTTATAAACTTAGGCAAGGGTTTAGATCTAAGAAAATCACCCAAACCTCATAACCAACTTTACTAGAAATTAACCTAATAGTTAGCAACAAAATAACTAAATTAATTAAATGAAATAAATAAATAAATATATACATAAATAAACAAACAAATAAATAAGTATTCAAGAATGAATAATTTACATTTGAATTAAGATTTGATTACTTATAAGGTTTTATTACCTGTGAAAACTTGCCCAAATCAAATAAACAAAAACTTATCCAATTTAAATATTCCTCCTAACAATTATAAGGAATTATGAAAGAGAGGTAAGTAAAATATGATAGTGATATATGAAGTTGAGATGGTAACAAAATACATATTTCAATAATAATTTAATATAAACACAATTTTAACTCTATACAAAAATATTATATAACTAAATGTATATTCCTAAATATTATATAAACTTAAAGTTTACACCTTTTAAACAATAAGAAAATACAACTAAATACTAGCAGTTCCATGTGGTAACATGCAACAATGATCCGATAGGTGGAGAGCGACATGAAAGGCAAGTGATGTGTAGATAGTGATATTGGAAGAAGATTAGAATGTCAATGGCATGAGTGGGAATAGTAGCTATGAAAGGAATATGCAACATTGAGTATATGTCATACTAGATGCAAACAACATAGTTACATATTAGGGAATCCAACAAACAATACAACTCTGTGAAGTTTAACATGTAGAATTCTCAAGGAAGTGTAGTGGGGCTCGTATACCCATTATTTTTGGAGAAGTCCAAATGGCAGGGATCTGTACATGCATAGAAGGAATTAGATAGGGGGGTGCTAAGAACAATCAGTGAGAGAACATAACACTTGAAGACAAATGCACAATTTCTATCGTTACCATATGGAACAATATGCAGGAAAAATAATGGTGCCTTAAAAGAATATGTGAGTGCATAAAAGGGAAATTTAAAGAATTTGGGAGTAGTTTATTGACATCCAATGGATAAAATTAACACAAATAATATCCATTGAGGGAAGATAAATTTGAATTGAGTTTTTCAATACAACTACACACAAGAGAATATTTAGAAGTTATTTGAAATTCCAAAAATATTCCATGATAATCGAGAACAACCATAGTCAATGCTATAAATGAAGAGAAAAATTTCTATCAAATGGAAGTTTGAATCATTTAACAAATATAAACATCTCATATTGGAAATAATTGGTTGTAGGTTGCTTCTACGATGATATGATCATTATCATTATGTCTATTATAGTATTCTTCTTATCGCTGAGTTTGTTTCTCTTGAGTATGTTTTGCAAAAAGAAAAGGAAAATGTGGAGTTTAGTGCACTTAACATGTGTTATTGTTGAAAATATCTAAATTAGGAAACATAAATAGTTCTATAATTTATAACAAATAATATGCAATGTCCCTCCAATAGAAGATATCAAATAAATAAGATGTAGGCATACCTTGTGCATGCAACAGGATGCAGTATCTTTACGATTATATACATACATAGATCATACATACATGCATGCACATGTATGTATGTATATATGTATATATGCACATATATATATATATATATATATATATATATATATGAATATACATATATACACATACATACATATACACATAAATATATGCATATACATATATACATATACAAATAAATATACATATATACATATATATAAACATATACATATACACATATATATACATATAGATATATACACATATATATACACATATACACTTACATAGATATATATATATACACATACATATATATACATACATATACATACATATACATATATATACATATATGTTGGTAATTGGTGCAACACAGGTGTATGTGTGCATATATATTATATGCACATATATGTACCACACAAAACAACAATGCATACAAAACACTGCACACTAATGTGTAAAAGACTACTGAGGAGGTGAATGTAATTCATCACAAGTAAAATTGACTCAAACACATCAACCGCCATCCTCATCAAATTTTGAATGACACAACCTATGTGGGTGTTGCCGGGGGAAGTGATAACTATAAATCATGATAACATTTCTAACAAGGGTTCCACATATTATGTAATCATGTATACAATGTGCTTTCTAGAACAACTTATACAACATTCCTTATTGTTCCTATCTTCATACATCAATCTACCTTGGTTTTCCTAAGACATTTTTTCAAGGTGATGTTTTAAAACAATACTATTTTGTATTATTGTTTTCATCTCAAAGATTTGTTACTGAATTTAGTATATTTATATGCAAAGCCTTAAAAAAATTAGGGAAGGCCTTATGATAACTAAAAAATCTCCTATAGAAAATTGATCCATATGATTAGTGTCATTTGTAGTTTTACTATTATTGACATGCTTTGTATGAGAAGTATTTTACTTCATCTCTATTATCTATGCACTTAATCATAATTCCCACATGAACTAAAAGCTATCCTTGGCACCTCAAACCAATTATCACCAACATGAGCTTTTTATAAGGATATGTGTCAATGACTAAGGCTTATCTTTGCAACTAAATTGTAATTTTACCTTTTATCTAAGACAATGGTAAATCTCATGACCTTTATTATCTCCTTTGTATCAATATAATAATATACTTGCAAGAAAAGAAAAATATGAATTATACAATGCAACATGCTTATGTGTATCTAAATAGCTCCAAACAAGTTGACATTTGACATCCATTATTGGAAAGCAACAATTTCATAATAGAACCATCATTCTGATAGCAAAGTATTTACATTGATGATATGTATAGCATAGCCATAATTACAGGGAGCCTATGTTATAGAATACATCTTCCTAATTCCCAGACATTTTTTTCTCATCTTGGATACATATATGTTTGTGATACTCCTAAAATATGCCTTGAATATGACCATATATATATAGATATGTATGTATGTATAAAGACATACATACATATATAGGTATGGATTGAGTGTAGTTGGGTGATGTGTTTGAGTGCAACAAGGTGATGCATCTGATACAACTAGTGTAAATTCTAAGTTGTATTGAAAAAAATAGCCAAATTAAAAAAAGGTTGACGAAAATTAAAAAAAAGGGTACTTACAAGTTACAAATAGAGGTAAATACCTTCTCACCGCTTGGGGTATATGTATAGATATATATGCACACATATACACCTGTGTTGCACCAATTACCAGCCAATATAAAATGTAAATTCATTCTAGATAGGGGTATGTGCAGGATCATGATGGGCCAAAAAGTGGCAATATTATGGGTATTTGTAAGGTATGTGGCTGACAACTATTTTTTTACCCAAAATTGATGAAATGAAAAGGGTTTTTAGAGGAGATTCTCAGATTTCCACCAATATAAATTATGCTTTAATTTGAATTTAATAAATAATTATTATTCATTTTCTATTAGAATTATGACTAAAGTCCTGGACGATAAGCTGATTGAAAACATCTATAACTTTCAAATGGTATCACATTTTTTGAATCAAACATGCATCACATTCTATTCTTCACATACTATAGGATTAAAAATAAAAATTAAATTTCATGAAGTTTTGACCAAGTTAAGGTGGTCGACATACAAGTTTTATATTTTTAAAATTTGTAATAAAAAAATCATAATTAATTATTTACTTTGGAAAAAATTACAAAGAAATATGCATCACATTGGAACATGAGTCATCTACTTATATATAAAATATTATAAAAAAATATTATCATTTTATTATGGTTAGGGTGGTCGACAAACACCTTACTTCTTATTTTTCCCTCAAATTTAAGTACTCATCGCATTGAAATTTCAAATTTTCACCAAATAGATTTTATTTATTTTAAATAAACCTAGTAGTTTAGAAACTACATTCAATTTTCTACAGATTCTATTCTTACATATTTTTGAAATAATATAGATAACTTATTCAAATTTTTACGTCAAGTTTCCTAACACTGATTTTTCTGAATTTTTTGTCACTTAAGGGCCTGTTTTTTCCATGATGATCCTGCACATACCCATAGCTTGGAGTGCATCAACACCTTCTAGAAATATTTTCTTAGATATAGTTGCAACTACCCTAGTAAAAATGTATGCAAAATGGACATGCATAAAAAAGGCATGTGAATTGTTTGACATAATGACTCAAAGTAGATGTTATCTCATGGAATGTGATGATTGCAGGATATTCATGGAATACATTCATTGATAAGGATTCAGAAACTTTCAAGGTGTAAAGCAGTATTCCACAACCTTTCCTAGCATCCTCTTTTCCTATACCAAAAAGAGAGATTTGGAACAGGGCATGTGAATCCATCAAAAGCATAAAGGATGCAAATTCCCTAATAGAAATGCATGCAAAATGTGGAAGCATAGAAAAGGCACATGAACCATTTAGAAAAATTCCTCAAAGAAGTGTGGTCTCATGGAATTCCATCATTGCAGGGTATGTCACAAATGGATTTGTTGAAAAGGCCTTAGAAACTTCTAAGCAAATGTAACTAGCTAGTGTAAAGCAAGACTCCCTAGCCTTTACTAGCATCCTCCCTTCTTGTACTCAAATTGGAGCTTTGGAAGAGGGTCTAGAAATCCATCAAAGCATAATTATTAGTGGATTCTTTCCAGAAATTGTAGTTCCAAGTGCCACTTCCGAATACCACATCCTTCACAAATACTTATGCACAAAATTCAATAAAGAAAAATTTATGCACTAATTTTCTCCAAATGAAATCTGAAGCTCCTTCAATTTTTTGATAGCATTCACTAAAGTGGTTCATAACTCAAAACATGTAAGGTGTAGATACACTTCAGAGGGGTTGAAGTGCATGTACATCATCCCATAAAATATGTTTGACAAGAAATTTGAGTTACTTTACGCAATTCTTAGATATATTTGTACACATATATGTCATACTCCAAATCCCAAACCCCCATAGCCTGTGCTACACTAGTAATAATACTAGTGATTCCCTATCTTTAAATTAGAGGTAGACCTCTATTAAATTTTAAAAATGAATTGCAGCTATAATAAATCATAGCTTCTTATGAATGTACACCTATGTTGCACCAATTACTAGCCAATATAAAATGTAAATTCATTCTAGATAGCTTGGAGTGCATCAACACCTTCTAGATAGCTTTTCTCAAATGTTGCAGTTGCAAGTACGCTGGTAAAAATGTATGCAGAATGGAAAAGCATAGAAAAGGCACATGAACTGTTTGACATAATGCCTCAAAGTAGATTTCATCTCATGGAATTTGATGATTGCAAGATATTCATGGAATACATTTGTTGATAAGGCTTTAGAAATTTTTAAGCAAATTTAGTTGGCAGGTGTAAAGCCATATTCCACAACCTTTCCTAGCATCCTCTCTGCCTATGCCAAAAAGTGAGCTTTGGAATAGGACACACACATCCATCAAAAGCATAAAGGATGCAAGTTCCTTGATAGACATGCATGCACAATGTGGAAGCATATACAAGGAACATGAACCATTTGGGAAAACTCAAAGAAGTGTGGTGTCATGGAATGCCATCATTACAAGATATGTTCAAAATGGATTTGTTGAAAATGGCTTAGAAACTTCTAAGTAAATACAACTAGCAAGTGTAAATCCAGACTCCCCAACCTTTACCAACATCCTCCCTACCTATACTCAAATTGGAGCTTTGGAAGAAGGTCTGGACATCCATCAAAGCATAATTGTTAGTGGATTCTTCTCAGAAATTGTAGTTGGAAGTGCCACTTCCAAATACCTATCTCTTGTTTGATCTCATATTGCAACTATTTTTCTTAGAATGAAATTTGAAGCTCCTTCGATTTTTCTATGGAATTCACTAAAGTGGTTCATAACTCCAAACACATAAGGTGTAGATACATTTTAGAGAGCTTGGAGTGCATGCACATCATCCCATGAAATATGTTTGATAAAAAATTTTAGAAACTTTAAGAAATTCTTAGATATATTTGTAGACATTTATGTCATTCCCAAAATCCCAAACCCTCATAGCCTATGCTACACAAGTAATAATAGCAGTGATTCCCTATCTTTAAATTAAAGGCATACCTCTATTAAATTGTAAAAATGAATTACAGCTATAATAAATCACAACCTCTTATGAATGTACACCAGTGTTGCACCAATTACCAGCCAACATAGAATGTAAATTCATTCTAGAAAGCTTGGAGTGCATCAACACCTTCTAGATAGCTTTTCTCAGATGTTGTAGTTGCAACTACCCTAGTAAAAATGTATATAGAATGGACAAACATAGACAAGGCACGTGAACTATTTAAGATAATGCCTCAAAGTAGATGTCATCTCATGGAATGTGATGATTGCATGATATTCATTGAATACATTCATTGATAAGGCTTTAGAAACTTTCAAGAAAATTCAATTGGCAGGTGTAAAGTCAAATTCTACAAGCTTTCCCACCATCCTCTTTGCATGTGCCAAAAAGAGAACTTTGGAACAGGGCATGTGCATCCATCAAAAGCATAAAGGATGCAAGTGCCCTAATAGACATGCATGAAAAATATGGAAGCATAGACAAGGTACATGAACCATTTAGAAAAATGCCTGAAAGAAATGTGGTCTCATGGAATGCCATCATTACAGGATATGTTCAAAATGGATTTGTTGAAAAGGCCTTAGAAACTTCTAAGCAAATGTAACTAGCAAGTGTAAATCTAGACTCCCCACACTTTACCAACATCCTCCCTCCTTGTACTCAAATTGGAGCTTTGGAAGAGGTTCTGGACATCCATCAAAGCATAATCGTTAGTGGATTCTTCTCAAAAATTGTAGTTGCAAGTGCCATTTTTGAATACCATAGCCTTCGCAAATACTTGTGTACAAAATTCAATAAAGAAAAATTTATGCACAAATTTTGTCTTGATTGATCTCATATTGTAATTAATTTTCTCTGAATGAAATTCCAAGTTCATTAGAGTTTTCTATGGCATTCACTAAAGTGGTTCATAACTCCAAACATGTAAGGTGCAGATAAATTTCAGAGAGCTTTGAGTGCATGTACATCATCCCATAAAATATGTTTGAAAGGAAAATTGAGCAACTTTAAGTAATTCTTAGATATATTTGTACACATATATGTCATTCCCCAAATCCCAAACCCCCACAGCTTGTGCTACACTAGTAATAATAGCCATTCCCTATCTTTAAATTAAAGGAATACCTCTATTAAATTGTAAAAATGAATCATAGGTATAAAAAATTATATCCTCTTACGAATGTACACATGTGTTGCACCAATTACCAGCAAATATAAAATATAAATTCAATCTAGATAGCTTGGATTTCATCAACACCTTCTAGATAGCTTTTCTTAGATGTTGTAGTTGTAACTACCCTGGTAAAAATGTATGTAGAATGGACAAGCATAGACAAGGCACGCAAATTGTTTGACATAATGCATCAAAGTAGATGGCATCTCATGGAATGTGATGATTGCAAGATATTCATGGAATATATTCATTAATAAGGCTTTAGATATTTTCAAGAAAATTCAATTGGTGGGTGTAAAGCTATATTCCATAACCTTTCCCAGCATCCTCTTTGCCTGTGCCAAAAAGAGAGCTTTGGAATAGGGCATGTGCATCCATAAAAAGCATAAAGGATGCAAGTTCCTTGATAGACATGCATGCAAAATGTGGAAGCATAGAAAAGTCACATGAACCATTTGGAAAAATGCCTCAAAGAAATGTGGTCTCATGGAATGCCATCATTGCAGTATATGTTCAAAATAGATTTGTTGAAAAGGCCTTAGAAACTTCTAAGAAAATGTAGTTGGCAAGTGTAAAGCCAGACTCCCCAGCGTTTACCAACATCCTCCCTACCTATACTCAAATTGGAGCTATAGAAGAGGGTTTGGATATCCATCAAAGCATAATTTTTAGTAGATTATTCTTAGAAATTGTAGTTGCAAGTGCCACTGCTAAATACCACAGTGTTCGCAAATATTTATGTACAAAATTCAATAAAGAAAAATTTATTCACAAATTCTCTCTTGATTGATCTTATATTGTAACTAATTTTCTCCGAATGAAATTTTAAGCTCCTTGGATTTTTCTATGGCATTCACTAAAGTGGTTCATAACTCCAAACACGTAAGGTGTGGATACATTTTAGAGAGGTTGGAGTGCATGCACATGATCCCATAAAATATGTTTGACAAGAAATTTGAGCAACTTTAAGCTATTCTTAGATATATTTGTACACATATATGTCATGCCTCAAATCCCAAACCTCCGCAACCTATGCTACACTAGTAATAATAGTAGCTATTCTATATCATTAATGTAATACCCCTCATGCTACTATTTGATTTTGACATTTACTGTGGTTTTGTTTGGCACATTGTGATTTTGGTTGATACTGTTGCTATTATGTGTGGTAGCTTAGACTATTACTATACTCTTATGATGCCATGGATATTGTGATGACATTTTATTATGATCATTTGATGGAGTTATTTGGAATGCAGTAGACTATAGAATAGTAATTTATGATGTGGTGTAAAATTATAATGCTTTATATGATGATATGTTTTGGTGAGGGGACAGGTAGCATCACTCGTTCGCGAGCGCCCTGCTACGCTGTGAATCCTCCTCACAATGCTTTGATTTTATGTATATTGTATATCACCTTGTGGATGCAGGCTTTGCAGGAATAAGACTCGATTCCACCTATTTCGGTAGGTCTGGGCGAGCATTGAACCAACCCAACGGCAGGAAGTTGAATATTTGAGGTGACATGAAAAGTAACTCCGTACCAAGGTGTCAACAGTCTTGTATCTTCATGGTTTGTGCATATTGGTCACATTCAATTGTGTAGTTACATTGGTCTTTGTATGATTTTATGATTTGTCTAAAGTGGTGAATGGTCTTATGTGGTAAATTAAATAATTAAGTAATTAATAAAATAAAACATAAATAAATATGGCAATAAATAAATATTGATAATAAAAATATTACTTTTATTTTGAGTCTCTCAATGGTTGATTTTAATAAGTAATTATTTAATAAAGAATTGTGGAGATGATGAATATTTATATATTTGTTCATGTTGTGGATTTAAAATTTATTTAGTTTTAATTAAATGCATGAAAATGAAAATGTATTATGGGAAAAGCATCAATGAATATTATTTGGTTTTATTTCTTGAAATGTGTCCTCTGGTATTCACGGGAAGAGGAAATTGAAGGGATTCATGGGAATGGATTTTAAGAGGAGGTTTCTTTGTTTGAGGGGATGTTTTTGGAAGGCTGGAGAAATTTTATCTTCAATCATTTTTCTGCCCTTGGTTCTTTTCTGTTTTTGGAGAAATTGGTGCAGAGGAAGGAAGGTTTGGATCCGTTGCTGGAAGATTTGCAGCAAAGGAAGTAGTGCAGCAAGAGGACCAAGCTTCTTCAATCTTCTGCAAGCGAAGGACGCCAGGTTCCTTCTTTTAATTTATTTATCTTCTGTTAAATAGGAATTTGTGTTTGTAAATGAAATTTATATTTAGGGTTGAAAATTAGATAATGACAGGAAGAAAATTTATTGGGGTTACAGTTTAATCAAAGAAAATTGGGGATTGTTATTTGATTGATGAAATCTCTGGGGTTTCTGGGTTGTGGCTGTTTATTTAAAAAAAAAAAAAGAGGGGTTTTTATTGCAATCTGAGAATTAAACAGCATTCTGTTATTTCATTTTGTTTTAAAAAAAAATTGTTATTGTTTTGAAAACAATTACCTTTCCTCAGATTGCTGGTTTATATATATATTTCTTTATAAAACATTTTATTTCAAACATGCACAGTGAATTGCATGTGTACAGTAATTCTCTGTTACTGTAATATTCAAATCTCTGTAAATATATATACATATATTTATATATATATATATATAAGCTATATATATATATATACATATACATATAATATATATATATATATATTTTTAATCGAATGAAATTTGAATGGAAATTCAAAATTCTTGGAAACCCGTGTTATTTCTTCCATCGCTCTGTGCGCGGAATTCTGTATTGAATTTATGTTATGTATTTTATGGCTGTGTGGGGGACGGCTTCGGTCGTACCCACCACACTGCCATCATCGGCCATCGGTACCGTCGGTACCATGGACAGTCTGGAGTGTCCACGGCAGTCCTTCGGACTGCCATGTGCAGTCCGTAGACTGCCCACGGCCGGCGGGGTCCGGTCCTCTATGCATTTGTTGGGATTAAATCCCCATTTAAATTTTAATGTTTGTGAATATAATTTTTAATATGCGATTTTTATATATTAAAATTCTGTGCGGATTTTTATTTGGATATATATATATATGTATATATATGTATATGTATATATATATGTATATATATGTATATATATATGTTTGTAGATATATATATATTATATATATATATAGATTAATTTATTTATTCTGGTTGCAGTATTATTTAATTAATTTCACTGTTATTTAAGAAGATATATATATATATATATATACTGTTTTATTTCTGTTTAATAGATATTCTGTTAATTCAACTGTTAGTTAAAATGTATAAATATATTCTATTCTGTTCTGATTAAAATTATATTTTTCTGTAATTTATCTGTTATCTAGAAAATAGATATTCACAGTTAGATTCTGTTTCTTTTCTATTTAATAATAAAGCAGAAATTTTTACAATGAAAATATTAGTAAATTAGAAAGAAATCTGTTTTATTGAATTTACAACTTGGAAAGGATATTGTGGGTAAAACAACATTGTTTATTAATTCTGGTTTTAATATGATTGCATTTTAGGAATGGAATTTATTTTGTAATCTACTTTGGAATTAAATAGGTTATCTCTTTTAATTATTTATTCTTGAAATTTAATCTTGTTGCATTGTTGGGTTTGGGACACTGTTAATTTCTTGATGTGGGAACCCGTTTGTGTCAACACTTTTGTCTTCCAGAGGATGATGTTTTTGCTGAGTTTTATACTTTTTCACCTTGATTTCTGAGGAGTTATGTTTTATTAATGGGGTGTACCGAATTATGAGATTTTGTTATGGTATTTTTTATTTGCGAGATGGTTTATGCCTCGTGTATTGCTTTTGTTGTCATACTTTGATGATTATGATTGGCATGGTACAACCCCTATTTTTGGTGGGTCTCTAGGGAGAGTGGCTCCTCGTGGGGGCCGGTGCCCCGTTTAAGGGGAAGAGCTCAGGATAACCCACGAGTGAGTTAGTAAATAAGTGAAAACCTAATAATTAACTTAGGTGGGTTGGGTAGTAATATCATTGCAAGATTTTAAAAATGGATGCCTCGTCTTCATTAGTGCTACCGCAGACTAATGGAAGGCTGAGAAGGCCGTGGTTGGCAAGGTCGTGACCTCGTCCTCACGAGAGGTCTACGGCTCCGCATGAGTCACCCTATGGACCGGCGCCTCCAATTGGGAGGAAGAGCACAGGACAGCCATAGATGGGACCGGCGCCTCCAGTTGGGAGGAAGAGCACAGGACAGCCCATGTAGGACTATGCGATGACACTCTCCCCTAGTTGCCCATGTGTTTGTGTTATTGTGTTCCTCTGGAAGTGGGTTATGGGAGTTGATTTAGATTGTTGTTTGAATTGATTTAAATTGATTTAAGATTATTGTTTTGATACCTCTTTAGCATACGTTGTATGATCTCATTTATATTTTATTTACGATCTTGCATCTTTATGACATTGTGATATGGTGTTATTGGTTGCTCATTTTATTTGGTGTATTGTGAGATGGATCTATGTTGGTACTTTTTGTATGGTTGTACTTTTTGTTGTCATTCTTGGTCGGAGTTACTTCTCTGTCACCTCTTAGCACGGGGGTGGTCGGGTGGAACGTGCTCCGCACACTGTTGGGTTCCCCATCAGCGTTCGTGGCTTCAGTTTCATCTAGTTGAAGATTTATTCCAGTTGATCTCCTTGTAATTTGATAAACTTGTATATTGTATTCATCCCACATGTTTGGGATTCATGATGTAACTTTAAGGACGATGTAACATTTGAAAGATGATGTAATGTAATTATCTACTTTGTAATTTTAATTGGTTATGAAATGTCTCATGGGTTTATCTTGTGATAGAATTTATGTATGTATTTATATAATGTTGTCATTTATAGTTTCTTGTTTGATATCTTATGAGATGATGTTTAGTAATGTTTATTTTTCGATGTAACCTCGTGGGGCCCCAAAGGACATGGTTGATTATGTTGTTTGTATGAAGTATATGAGTATGTATATGATCATTTAATATTGGTATGATGATTATTTATCTTTCTTTTTAAAAAAATATATATTTGTGTTCTTTTGTTGTTTGTTCTTTGGGGCTTGCACGGCGGGCGTTACAACTTGGTATCAGAGCCAAGGTTGCACACACTGGGGTCTCTGGGTAGTTATGTCCGCTAGGTAACCTTTGCGTGTTGGCTCTTGAGCTCATGTTTACCTTTGTCTTGCTGTGCAGAAGCATGCCTAGAGGCAGAGGTAGAGGTAGAGGTAGAGGCCGAGGAAGAGGCCGAGGTGGTGGCCATGGGGCCAATCAACTCAATCCTTCACCGCCAAGTTCTCATGGTCCTGAGTCTGAGGAGCAACAGAATTCTCAGAACAATCCGTCGGATGGTGGACTGAATCCGGAATAGCCGGGGTTGGATGGACAGTTGCAGCATCAGTTGGGTGAGCTTCTTGATAGATTGGGTCCTAGACCTAATGGGGATCAGCCGGTTGAGAGGGAAAGAGAAAGGTCTCCAAGGCACAGGGGAGCTTCAGTTG
This sequence comes from Sequoia sempervirens, assembly GCA_007258455.2. NCBI lineage: Eukaryota > Viridiplantae > Streptophyta > Pinopsida > Cupressales > Cupressaceae > Sequoia > Sequoia sempervirens. Next base: position 68,623 of record VDFB02127341.1, on the reverse strand, counting down.
ATCAGGATGCTTTATTAGCTGGTCATATGAGGGATTTAATGAGAACTCATCCACCTACCTTCGATGGCTCTGGAGGAGGGTTGGAAGCCAAGACCTGGTTAATTGATTTGGGCCGATGCTTCGCAATGCACCCCTACAATAGTAATACCAAGGCTCGATGTGTTGTTATGCATTTGCGGGGTTTCGCGTCCACTTGGTGGCAGCTTGAGGAACAAAAGTTGCATATGGATATTAGTATGGTCACTTAGGAATTTTTTCTTGGAAAGGTTCAGGGCTCGCTTCCTCTCAGATCATTGGAGGCAGCGCAGGGCAGATGAATTTCACGATCTTAAGCAAATGGCAATGTCAGTGGAGCAGTATGAACGTCGCTTCTATGAGCTAAAGCAGTATGTAGGGCTTAGCCATGATGAAGGGATGTTGGTTCAGCACTTTGTTCGAGGTTTGAACACATGCATCAGTGGTGGTGTAAGGGTCTTCAAACCTAAGACCATGGAAGTTGTTGTCGAGAAGGCTCGTCTGGTAGAGGAAAACTTGGCCATGGCTTTGGGTGGTCATGTAGGAGTACAGATTGGTAGTGTGCCTGCTCTTAGAGCTGTTTCGCAAGGGGGTCAGACTCAGTCAGCAGGACCTTCTAAAAGTCATTTTGGGCCTTCGAGAGGGGGTCAGCAGCAGCAGTCTCAACTGAAGCACAAGAATGCTACTTCCCAGCAAGGTGGTCAATTTCAGTTTCGCAAGGATCGGAACCAGAACCGTACAAATTCGGGATAGCCTGAACTGAGTTTTCAGTCTGCACCTAGTCGAGGGAGTTTCCAGCAATCGAATGCTCCATCCGGGGGAAGAGGTTTTGGTCGAGGTTCTGGATGTTTCTCGTGTGGGCAGCAAGGGCATATTGCTAGGATGTGTCCTCAAAAGAATGCTTCAGAGTTTAGTCAGAAACTAGCTATGTCTGAGTCGACAGTGGGCGACGCAGGGAGATCTCACCGAGTCTTCACAACAGTGGATAATCGGTAGGTGGATCATCAGAGCACCGTCATTGAAACTACAGGTTCATTACATAAGTTTAACATTTCAATACTTTTTGATTCTGGTGCATCTGATTCTCTTATCTCTCCTTTAGTTGTTGAGCAATGTAAACTAGGGGCAATAAGGCAAAGTGAAAAGTGGCAAGTTGAGTTAGCTTCAGGATCTAAGGTTGTGGTTGAGAAGCTTGTGCAAGGTTGTAGGTTAGAGTTAGGGGCCATGTCAACTAAGGTGGATCTCAGAATTCTTCCACTTGGTTCTTATGATGTAGTCTTGGGCATGGATTGGCTAAGCTCACATCGTGCTTTGATTGATTGCCGTCGTAAGGCAGTGCGGTGTGTGGATGATTTTGGTAAAGAGGTGGAAATTGTGGGTGTTCAGAGGCCTGTCTCTTTCAGAATGATTTCAGCTATGCAGTTAAAAAGGTGTTTTCGTCAGGGTTGTCAACTCTTTGCTATATCGGTTAATGACCTTGAGTCGGAGGTTAATCGGAAGGTGTCTTTGAATGATTACCCTCTTCTTGCAGAATTTTCTGATGTCTTCCCTAGTGAGATACCAGGTATGCCTCCTAAGCGAGAGGTGGATTTCAGGATTGATTTGGTGCCTGGGGCTGAGCCTATTTCTCGGGCTCCTTACAGGATGACCACTCAAGAGCTCCAAGAGCTTCGTCTGCAGTTAGAAGAATTGTTAGCTAAGGGGTTTATCCGCCCTAGTGTCTCTCCGTGGGGAGCACCAGTGATTTTCATCAAAAAGAAGGATGGGTCTCTCCGCCTTTGTATCGATTACCGACAATTGAACAAGGTAACAGTAAAGAATCGTTATCCCCTTCCCAGGATTGATGATCTCTTTGATCAGATAAAAGGGGCAAAGTATTTTCCAAGATCAACCTTAAATCAGGGTATCATCAGTTGCGGATAGCAGAGGCCGATATTCATAAAACTGCATTTCGTACGCGGTATGGTCATTACGAGTTCACAGTGATGCCATTCGGGTTGACAAATGCACCTTCAGTCTTTATGAGTCTAATGAATGGGGTATTTCGAACTTTCTTGGATAGGTTCATCCTCGTGTTTCTTGATGATATTTTGATTTATTCTAAGTCTATGGAGGAGCATGAGGTGCACCTAAAGCAGGTTTTGCAGTGCTTAAGGGACAATCAGTTGTATGCCAATTTGGCAAAGTGTGACTTTTATAAGACTGAAGTTCAGTATCTGGGCCATGTGATTTCTGAAGAGGGAATTTCTGTTGATCCTGCTAAAATCCAGGCTATCATGGATTGGCCCGTGCCCACTAATGTCTCAGAAATTCGTAGTTTCATGGGACTAGCTGGGTATTATCGGCGGTACGTTCAGGGCTTCTCGAGGATTGCGCATCCCATCACTTCACTTCAGCGGAAGGGAAAGAAATTTCTTTGGTCAGAGCAGTGTCAGTTGGCGTTCCAAACCCTTAAGGAGAAACTGACTAGTGCTCCAATTTTGGCAGTGCCGGATCCTTCAGGTGATTTTGTGGTTTGTACTGATGCTTCGTTGGAGGGTCTTGGAGCTGTGTTGATGCAGGATGGGAGAGTGATTGCCTATGAATCTCGGAAGTTAAAAGATCATGAACTCAATTATCCCACACATGACCTTGAATTGGCCGCAGTGGTTCATGCTCTTGTGAGATGGAGGCACTTTTTGTTAGGGCATCGGTTTGAGTTGCATACAGATCATCGAAGTTTGCAATACATCTTCACTCAACCGAATTTGAATGCAAGGCAGAGGAGGTGGATGGAATTTTTGTGTGAGTACGATTTTGAGGTTAAGTATATTCAGGGTAAGGAAAATGTGGTGGCTGACGCTCTAAGTCGGCGTAGGCATGAGGTTTCTGCAATGTCTCTTGAGGTGGATTTGAAGAGTCAGATTCTTGCAGCCCTTCCTTCAGATAGTTGGTATTCAGAGGTGAAAGCTGAGGTAGAATCAGGTAGAGCTTTGGAGGGGAAATTTGCTGGTTATTCGCTAGATTCGGATGGTGCTTTGCGTTTCTCTGGACGGTTGTATGTACCTTCTTCGGAGGGTCTTCGTACATTGATTTTGACAGAAGGTCATCGGGCGCCTTACGCAGCTCATCCTGGAGTTAAGAAAATGTATGCGGATCTTCGTTCGCTCTATTTTTGGTCAGGAATGAAGCGGGATATCGCCGATTTTGTGGCTCGATGTCTTGAATGTCAGAGAGTGAAGGCTGAACATCATCATCCAGCAGGATTGCTACAGCCTCACCTTGTTCCGGAGTGGAAATGGGATGTTATTTCCATGGATTTCATTGTTGGGTTGCCTATGTCATCTAGACGGCATGATGCTATTATGGTCACAGTGGACAGATTGACTAAGGTAGCTCATTTTTCTCCTATTCGATCGTCATATACGGCATCTTATGTTGCTAAGGTGTTCATGAATGATATAGTTAGATTGCATGGGATACCGCGGAGGATCATTTCTGACAAAGATCCGGTATTCATGTCTGCTTTGTGGACATCCTTGCAGCAGTCTTTGGGAACGAAATTGAACTTCAGTTCTGCTTATCATCCTGAGACTGATGGACAAACTAAGAGAGTCAACCAGGTGCTTGAGGATATGCTTCGTATGTATGTCATGGATCAGCAATCACATTGGGAGGACTATCTGTATTTGGTTGAGTTTACATATAATAATGGGTACCATAGCTCTATTGGTATGGCTCCTTTTCAGGCTTTGTATGGTCATCCTTGTCGTACTCCTCTGAGTTGGGATAGATTGGAGGACAGGGTACTTCTTGGGCCCAAGATGCTTAGAGATATGGAGCAGCAGGTGTCTCGCATTCGGGAGCATCTTGTAGCTGCTCAGGATAGACAGAAGAAGTATGCTGACGCTCATAGAGTTGATCGGCAGTTTGCAGTTGGTGATCAGGTTTTCCTTCGAGTGCGTCCGCGGAAGAGCCCAATTCGTTACGGAAAGGGTTCGAAGCTTGTGCCTCGTTTTGTTGGACCCTTTGAGGTGTCAGAGCGGATTGGACCTGTTGCTTACCGTTTAGCTTTGCCACCCAGTTTGTCACAGATCCATGATGTATTTCATGTTTTTGTTCTTAGACCATATTTTCCTGATGTTACTCATGTTTTGGATTGGAATGCTCTTCAGGTCGAGGACGGGCAGCTGGCACTCGAGCCCGTGGCCGTGCTTCAGCGTCAGCGACTTACCCTCAGAGGCAGAGAGATTGATCAGGTGCGGGTTCAGTGGGACCCAAATGATGAGGCTTCAGCTACTTGGGAGGATGCCTCTCGTATCAGGGATTCTTATCCTTATCTTTTCACTAGCTTCCAAGAGTAAGCCAAATTTTAGGGGGGGGAGGATCTAATACCCCTCATGCTACTATTTGATTTTGACATTCACTGTGGTTTTGTTTGGCACATTGTGATTTTGGTTGATACTATTGCTATTATGTGTGGTAGCTTAGACTATTACTATACTCTTATGATGCCATGGATATTGTGATGACATTTTATTATGATCATTTGATGGAGTTATTTGGAATGCAGTAGACTATAGAATAGTAATTTATGATGTGGTGTAAAATTATAATGCTTTATATGATGATATGTTTTGGTGAGGGGACAGGTAGCATCACTCGTTCGCGAGCCCCTGCTACGCTGTGAATCCTCCTCACAATGCTTTGATTTTATGTATATTGTATATCACCTTGTGGATGCAGGCTTTGCAGGAATAAGACTCGATTCCACCTATTTCGGTAGGTCTGGGCGAGCATTGAACCAACCCAACGGCAGGAAGTTGAATATTTGAGGTGACATGAAAAGTAACTCTGTACCAAGGTGTCAACAGTCTTGTATCTTCATGGTTTGTGCATATTGGTCACATTCAATTGTGTAGTTACATTGGTCTTTGTATGATTTTATGATTTGTCTAAAGTGGTGAATGGTCTTATGTGGTAAATTAAATAATTAAGTAATTAATAAAATAAAACATAAATAAATATGGCAATAAATAAATATTGATAATAAAAATATTACTTTTATTTTGAGTCTCTCAATGGTTGATTCTAATAAGTAATTATTTAATAAAGAATTGTGGAGATGATGAATATTTATATATTTGTTCATGTTGTGGATTTAAAATTTATTTAGTTTTAATTAAATGCATGAAAATGAAAATGTATTATGGGAAAAGCATCAATGAATATTATTTGGTTTTATTTCTTGAAATGTGTCCTCTGGTATTCACGGGAAGAGGAAATTGAAGGGATTCATGGGAATGGATTTTAAGAGGAGGTTTCTTTGTTTGAGGGGATGGTTTTTTGGAATGCTGGAGAAATTTTATCTTCAATCATTTTTCTGCCCTTGGTTCTTTTCTATTTTTGGAGAAATTGGTGCAGAGGAAGGAAGGTTTGGATCCGTTGCTGGAAGATTTGCAGCAAAGGAAGTAGTGCAGCAAGAGGATCAAAGCTTCTTCAATCTTCTGCAAGCGAAGGACGCCAGGTTCCTTCTTTTAATTTATTTATCTTCTGTTAAATAGGAATTTGTGTTTGTAAATGAAATTTATATTTAGGGTTGAAAATTAGATAATGATAGGAAGAAAATTTATTGGGGTTACAGTTTAATCAAAGAAAATTGGGGATTGTTATTTGATTGATGAAATCTCTGGGGTTTCTGGGTTGTGGCTGTTTATTTAAAAAAAAAGAGGGGTTTTTATTGCAATCTGGGAATTAAACAGCATTCTGTTATTTCATTTTGTTTTAAAAATTTTGTTATTGTTTTGAAAACAATTACCTTTCCCCAGATTGCTGGTTCATATATATATATTTCTTTATAAAACATTTTATTTCAAACATGCACAGTGAATTGCATGTGTACAGTAATTCTCTGTTACTATAATATTCGAATCTCTGTAAATATATATACATATATTTATATATATATACATATATTTATATATATATATATTAGATATATATATATATACATATACATAAATAAATATATATATATATTAATCGAATGAAGTTTGAATGGAAATTCAAAATTCTTGGAAACCCGTGTTATTTCTTCCATCGCTCTGTGCGCGGAATTCTGTAATGAATTTATGTTATGTATTTTATGGCTGTGTGGGGGACGGCTTCGGCCGTACCCACCACACTGCCATCATCGGCCGTCGGTACCATTGGTACCGTGGACAGTCTGGACTGTCCACGGCAGTCCTTCGGACTGCCGTGTGCAGTCCGTAGACTGCCCACGACTGGCGGGGTCCGGTCCTCTATGCATTTGTTGGGATTAAATCCCCATTTAGATTTTAATGGTTGTGAATATAGTTTTTAATATGTGATTTTTATATATTAAAATTTTGTGCAGATTTTTATTTGGATATATATATATATATGTATATATATATATATATATATATATATATATATATGTTTGTAGATATATATTTATATATATATATAGATTAATTTATTTATTCTGGTTGCAGTATTATTTAATTAATTTCACTGTTATTTAAGAAGAATATATATATATATACTATTTTATTTCTGTTTAATAGATATTTTGTTAATTCAACTGTTAGTTAAAATGTATAAATATATTCTGTTATGTTCTGATTAAAATTATATTTTTCTGTAATTTATCTATTATCTAGAAAATAGATATTCACAGTTAGATTCTGTTTCTTTTCTATTTAATATTAAAGCAGAAATTTTTACAATGAAAATATTATTAAATTAGAAAGAAATCTGTTTTATTGATTTTACAACTTGGAAAGGATATTGTGGGTAAAACATCATTGTTATTAATTCTGGTTTTAATATGATTGCATTTTAGGAATGGAATTTATTTTGTAATCTACTTTGGAATTAAATAGGTTATCTCTTTTAATTATTTATTCTTGAAATTTAATCTTGTTGCATTGTTGGGTTTGGGACACTGTTAATTTCTTGATGTGGGAACCCGTTTGTGTCAACACTTTTGTCTTCCAAAGGATGATGTTTTTGCTGAGTTTTATACTTTTTCACCTTGATTTCTGAGGAGTTATGTTTTATTAATGGGGTGTACCGAATTATGAGATTTTGTTATGGTATTTTTTATTTGTGAGATGGTTTATGCCTCGTGTATTGCTTTTGTTGTCATGCTTTGATGATTATGATTGGCATGGTACAACCCCTATTTTTGGTGGGTCTCTAGGGAGAGTGGCTCCTCGTGGGGGCTAGCGCCCCGTTTAAGGGGAAGAGCTCAGGATAACCCACGAGCAAGTTAGTAAATAAGTGAAAACCTAATAATTAACTTAGGTGGGTTGGGTAGTAATATCATTGCAAGATTTTAAAAATGGATGCCTCGTCTTCATTAGTGCTACCGCAAACTAATGGAAGGCTGAGAAGGCCGTGGTTGGCAAGGTCGTGACCTCGTCCTCACGAGAGGTCTATGGCTCCGCATGAGTCACCCTATGGACCGGCGCCTCCAATTGGGAGGAAGAGCACAGGACAGCCATAGATGGGACCGGCGCCTCCAGTTGGGAGGAAGAGCACAAGACAGCCCATGTAGGACTATGCGATGACACTCTCCCCTAGTTGCCCATGTGTTTGTGTTATTGTGTTCCTCTGGAAGTGGGTTATGGGAGTTGATTTAGATTGTTGTTTGAATTGATTTAAATTGATTTAAGATTATTTTTTTGATACCTCTTTAGCATGCGTTGTATGATCTCATTTATATTTTATTTACGATCTTGCATCTTTATGACATTGTGATATGGTGTTATTGGTTGCTCATTTTAATTGGTGTATTGTGAGATGGATCTATGTTGGTACTTTTTGCATGGTTGTACCTTTTGTTGTCATTCTTGGTCGGAGTTACTTCTCTGTCACCTCTTAGCACGGGGGTGGTCGGGTGGAATGTGCTCCGCACACCGTTGGGTTCCCCATCAGCGTTCGTGGCTTCAGTTTCATCCAGTTGAAGATTTATTCCAGTTGATCTCCTTGTAATTTGATAAACTTGTATATTGTATTCATCCCACATGTTTGGGATTCATGATGTAACTTTATGGATGATGTAACATTTGAAAGATGGTGTAATGTAATTATCTACTTTGTAATTTTAATTGGTTATGAAATGTCTCATGGGTTTATCTTGTGATAGAATTTATGTATGTATTTATATAATGTTGTCATTTATAGTTTCTTGTTTGATATCTTATGAGATGATGTTTAGTAATGTTTATTTTTTGATGTAACCTCATGGGGCCCCAAAGGACATGGTTGATTATGTTGTTTGTATGAATTATATGAGTATGTATATGATCATTTAATATTGTTATGATGATTATTTATCTTTCTTTTAAAAAAAATATATATTTGTGTTCTTTTGTTGTTTGTTCTTTGGGGCTTGCACGGTGGGCGTTACAGATATTGCCAATGGACATATCGAAGACACATTAATTTTTGATGAAATCTCCTGGACTCTTGTCGATGGATAGTTGCGTCTGTCCTACGTGATGTATTCTGAGCCAATAAGAGAAGTTGAATGTGAACCAATGGCAGTTGAATAGTTGTGACCATTCCTATGTGGAAGATGAACAGGTTGTGAGGAAAATCACTATGATCAGAAAATGATCGAATAGTGAATAGTTTGTAGTGTGAAGAGTTTTTCAATTCTGAACACGGATTTGTTCTGAGTGAATTCATTGTTGTCTATGAGCATTGTGACAATAATGTTTTTTTCAAGACTAATCAGTGAATGTTGTTGTTGTAAATTGACATCAAAAAGTTAAGTCTGATCTCTGTATGTAATTTACATTACTGTAATATAAAGAGGCTTTTCTTGGTGTGGTGGTTTTTTCTCCCATAAGGGTTTTCCCATGTAAATCTGGTGTCCAATTGTGTATGTATTAAATTCTCTTTTCTGTTATTCTTTTCTAGTGTATCTTATTGGACTGTAATTGTAAAATTTAAAGACATATTTATATTCTTCCCTGAGGTTTTGACGTTAGGAGAGTTTGTTCCGCACCTAAGCTTTCCTTACAAGTGGTATCAAAGCCTGGCTAGTTGCTTTATCCTTGTGGGTACATTGGGTTTTTTTTGTCAATTATGTTCAACGGGAGTCTTGTAGAAGTCTAGTAATTCAAATTACAGATTAAGATGGAAAGCACATCAGGAAAGATTGAAATTGAGAAATTCAATGGCAGCAATTTTGAGTTGTGGAAACTTAAAATGGAAGATCTATTGGTTGACCATGATCTTTGGCTTGCTATGTCTGGAATGAAACCTACATGCATGAAGCAAGAGGATTGGGATATTGTAGATCAAAAATCAAAGGGGTTGATAAGGCTTTGTTTAGCAGACTCTGTTCTTCTAAATGTTCATGAAGAAAAGACTACATCTTCTTTGTGGAAAAGACTGACAACTATTTATCAGGGCAAGTCCTTGGTGAATAAGTTGTTCTTGAGGAAGAAGTTGTATACTTTGAAAATGCAGGAGGGAGGGTTTGTTGCTAATCATTTGAATGCTTTCAACATGTTGATTGCTCAGTTAACATCTATGGGTGTGAAGATCGATGAAGAAGATCATTGTATGTTGTTGTTATGTTCTTACTAGATTCTTGGGATCACTTGGTGATGGCTATTGGGAGTACGACATGCACTTTTAAGATGAAAGATGTTGTCGCTTCTTTGTTATCAGAAGAGATGAGAAGAAAATCTTCTGAGATGGTGAAGGAGGCTCTTACTGTTAGAGGTAGATCAAAAGAAACTGGAAAGAAGAAGGAAAAGAAGTCTAGATTGAAATTAGAAGGGAGATCAAAGTCTCCTGGCAAGAAGTCCAAGGTGAAGTGTTGGAATTGTGGGAAACCTGGTCATGTCTGAAAGGATTGTAAAGAGGAGAAAAATAAGAAGAAGAAAAATTCTTCTGACAATGATTCTTCTCAAAATGATGCAGACGCCTTCATTGCAGTCTTGGCTACATATGCATCAAATGATGTCTAGCTGGTTGATTCTAGAGTATCTTTCCACATGACATCTCATAGAGACTGGTTCACTAAGTATGAAAACTACAATGGTGGAAAGGTGTATTTGGCAAGTGATTCATCTCTGGAAATAGTTGGTCGTGGAAGAGTCAAAATTCAGTTCCTTGATGGAAGAGTGAAGGGAATCAATGATGCAATGCATATACCAGGTCTGGCTCGAAATCTACTTTCTGTTAGTAAGTTGAACGATGTTGGACTGCAAGTCACGTTCTCTAGAAATGGCTGCAAGATGACTAAAGGCTCAATGGTGCTAGCAAGGGGTGCTTGAATTAGTACCTTGTATAAGCTGGACGCACATGTTGTTTAATGCAATAGTGTCTTTGCAAAGTCACAAAAGGCTACTTATGGAGAAAAGGAGGAAAAAGTTCCTGATAGTGTAAGCTCTATGGAAGTTAAACTTCCAGTAGAAAAGACTATGCTATGGCATCATAGGCTTGGCCACATTGGTGAAAAAGGTTTTAAAACCTTGAAAAATAAAAACCCGGTTGAAGGGCTTGATGATTGTAACCTCAAATTCGAGTTTTGTGAACATTGTATATATGGAAAACAACACCATGTTTCATTCTACTTCAATCCTCACAAATCTTCTGGATTACTTGATTATATTCATTTTGATGTTTTTGGTCTAGTAAATGTTCCTTATTTGTCCAAATCGAGATATTATGTATCGTTCATTGATGATTATTTAAGAAGGGCATTTGTTTATTTTTTGAAAAGTAAAGAAAAAGTGTTCAGTCATTTTAAGGAATTTAAAAACCTTGTTGAAAATTAGACTAAAAGAAAAATAAAATGTTTAAGGACTGATAATGGTGGTGAGTTTTGTTTTGATGAGTTTGAGAGGTACTATAAAGATCATAGGATTAAAAGACATAAAACTACACCCTACAAGCCACAACAAAATGGAGTTGCTAAAAGGTTCAACATGATAGTAATGGAAAGAGCACAAAGTATGCTAAGTAGTGCTGGCTTGGAGGAGAAGTTTTGGGCTGAGGCAGTTGCAACAACATGTTACTTGATAAACCATTCTCTGAATTCCTCTCTTGTTGAGAAAACACCTTTGGAATCATGGTTTGGAAAGAAGCCCTCTCTGAGACATATTCGTTTCTTTGGCTATGAGGCATATGCATATGTGTCGAATGAAAAAAGATCTAAATTGGAAAACAAGGTTGTTAAATGTATTTCTATTGGCTATAGTGTTGGCATAAAAGGATACAAGCTTTGGAATCCTTATATTGAGAAGGTTTTGTACAACATAAGTGTTATCTTTCGTGAGCTAAAGCCTTCTACTTTGGATCTACAATCAGAGACGAAATCAGAAGATAAAAAGGATGTAGTTGAAATTCCTCTGACACTAGATAAAGAGAAATTCAAAATTCAAAATGTACCTGAAACTGAGGAGAGCTCAAGTAGTTCTGAGAGTTTTGAAGAAGAACAACCTCAGCCTCAACCTGTGAGGAGGTCAACACGTGAAAGAAAGCAACCTAATAGGTATGGGTTTTCTTTGTTATATTCTACCTGTGCTTATGCTTTAATTTCTAGCACTGATGAGCCTAGGACTGTGAAAGAGGCATTTAGAATGTCTGATTCAAACTCTTGGTTGGAAGCCATGAATGAAGAAATGGCATCATTAGAAAAAAATGATACTTGGAGTTAGGTGCCATTTCCTGAAGGAAAAAAAGTTGTTGGTTGCAAATGGGTATTTAAAAAGAAAATAGGTCTGGATGGCAGTGTGGAAAAGTATAAGGCAAGGTTGGTTGTGAAAGGGTATTCCCAAGTAGAGGGAATTGATTATGGAGAAATATTTTCTCTTGTAGCTAAGCTAACATCTATCATATTTATTTTGTCACTTGCAACAACATATGACTTAGAGGTTGAACAGATGGATGTGAAGACAACATTTCTTCATGGTGACCTTGAAGAAGAAATTTATATGTCCCAGCCTAAGCACTTTGTGGAAAAAGGTAAAGAAAATCTGGTTTGCAAGTTGAAAAAATCTCTGTATGGATTAAAACAGTCTCCTGGGATGTGGTACTAGAAGTTTGACATGTTTTTTTTGTCATTGGGATTTGTAAGATCGAAACTGGATCATTGTGTGTATTACAAAGCTGAAAATGATCTCGTGTTCTTATTATTGCTCTCTATGTTGACAATATGTTGTTCATAGGCAATAGTAAGTTGACGATTCCTGATCTAAAATCTCAGTTGTTTGCAAAGTTTGAAATGAAAGATCTTGGTGCAGCCAGGTATATTCTAGGAATGGAAATTACTAGGGACAGGAATAGTAGAAAAATTTGGCTCAGTCAAAGTAAGTATATTAATACTATTCTGGAGAGATTTTGTATGACTGATTGCAAGCAGCTAATTGTTCCAATTTTGTAGGGAACAAAGCTATCTATTGAAGACTGTCCAAAATCTTCTACTGAGATGGAGGACATTACCAGAGTGCCTTATGCTAGTGCAGTTGACAGTTTAATGTATGCAATGGTCTATACAAGGCCAGACATTGCCCAAGCAGTGGGAGTTCTTAGTCGATTTATGGAAAATCCCAGAAGGACACATTGGGATGTTGTGAAAAGAGTGTTTAGATATTTGAAGGGAACTTCAGAATATGCTTTGTGTTACCATGGAAATTTGGTTGAATCATAGACAACTCTCAACATTCGAGGTTATGTGGATTCTGATTGGGCAGGGGACATTGACAACAGAAGATCCACCGGTGGATATATTTTCATGATGAATGGTGGTGCAATTAGTTGGATGAGTAAGCGGTAGGCTATAGTCAGTTTTTCCACTACAGAGGCATAATACATGGAAGCTACACATGCATGTAAAGAAGCAATCTAGTTAAAACATTTGTGTTCTAACATTGGGTTTAATGCAGGGCAAATTACAATTTTTTGTGATAGTCAGAGTGGTATTTGTTTGGCAAAAAATCCTACTTTCCATGCCAGGATGAAACATATTGATGTGCAGTATCATTTTGTATGAGATATGGTGGAGGATGGAAATGTCTCTTTAGTAAGTGGATACTCTAGAAAATGTTGTAGATGCATTCACAAAACTAGTGAGCACAGACAAGTTCATGTGGTGTGCCAGTTCGATGGGCCTTGAAGCCCATGACCTTCATTAACTTGGAGTTTGAAGGAAGCTAGTAAGTCTTCGTCAAGTGGGAGATTGTTGGAAGTTGTGCCTCAACTGCTGGCTTGTATCACTGTTCATGTCTTCATTATCGGCTGATCGCTGAAGTTTCTAAGTTTGGAACTTTGTCGCAGAGTTTGAAAGTTTTGTAATTTCCCGACTGACTAAATTTCTTCTTTGTCACAGAGTTTGAAAGTTCTCTAACTTCCTAATTGACCGACTTTCTTATTTGTCGTAGAGTTTGAAAGTTCTCTAACTTCCCGACTGACTGAATTTCTTCATTATCAGTTGATTACTTTACCAAGGCACTTTCCATATTCCTTCGGCATTATCAACTGAGACATGTGGCAGTCGCCCGTGATTTCACAATCATTAAAGACCATGTAAGTTCTGATCATGTGATAGCGAACAACCATTGAGATCAAACAATAATTGATCAACGGTCAAATGAACTCATCCCTTTGGCTTCATCTGATGGAACAAGTGGCTGTAGCTCGCGATATTGCGATCAGCCATAGCAGTGTGATGGGGTCATGATAGGATGGCGGGGAACGACTGAGATTAAATGAGTCGAAAAATGTGGGGACCACTTGGAGTTCCAAGAGATTTGTTGAGAATATTGTAGATTCTAGTTTGATTCTCTAGAAACACACAAGAAGTGGACATGTGTATGGTGGACACCACAAGGAATGATCAACAGTTTAGCAATGGTCAAATGCGGTATGAGTAAGTTGGTAATAAAAGACTAACTCATGAATACCTAAAGTCTTCAGGATTTTTTTTATTAACTAATGACTATTAATATTCCGCGTCAATGTGGGATATTACCGACGGACATATCGAAGACATTAATTGTCGATTAAATCTCTTGGACTCTTGCCAATGGAAAGTTACATTTGTACATGGTGTATTCTGAGCCAATGAGAGAAGTCGAATGTGAACCGTTGGCATTTGAACAATTGTGACCGTTCCTATGTGGAAAATGAATAGGTTGTGGGGAAAATGATCGAATAGTGAATAGTTTGTAGTGTGAAGAGTTGTTCGATTTTGAACACAGATTTTTTCCTGAGTGAATTCATCATTGTCCGAGAGCATTGTGAGATTAATGTTATGTTCAAGACTAATAAGTGAATGTTGCTGTTGTAAATGACATCATAAAGTTAAGTCTGATCTCTGTATGTAATTTCCATTACTATAATACAAAGAGGATTTTCTTGGTGTGGTGGGTTTTTCTCCTGTAAGGGTTTTCCCACGTAAATTTGGTGTCCAATTATGTATGTGTTAAATTCTCTTTTTTGTTATTCTTTTCTAGTGTATCTTATTGGATTGTAATTGTAAAATTTAAAGACATATTTGCATTCTTCCCTTGAGGTTTTGACATTAGGAAAGTTTGTTCTGCACCTAAGCTTTCCTTACATATTTGTGAAATGTTCATGTATACATTGATAAGCACAAAAAAATTTAACCCCGTGTTGTGCAAGCTTAGATATCAATTGTCTTAAACCAAATGTAATAAGATTGTGTTTCAAAAGTTGTTTCAATATGACGTGTAGAATTCTCTAATATAGTGAATTCTGTAAATTTCTTTAGTTTATTTGTGTATGAAGACCATTATTAACCACATCCTCATTATCCCTATTAATTGAATGTGAGAATGAATTTGATTCATAAGCACAAGGAGAAGTGCTAGAAATACAAGTATATAAAAGAGAATCATACAATAAAGCACATTAATAGTTATATACACTAGCACATAAATATAACAACATGCTTTTGAGTTCATCATCTTCTAATGTAGAAATCATGTTAATAGCTAAAAAAAATTGAAATAGCTATATGAATTTTTTATTGGTTCTTGTTCTTCTTTTTTACATTGTATGATATTAACAACATAAGTCTTAGGTTTACTATTACAATGAAGATATTTCATGAAACCACTAATTAAATCTATAAAGGAATTAATATAAGAATTGATAGTGAATAAAACCATGTAAATACATGACCACTTAAACTTGCTCAAAATCACGTTTAATAATATTCTCGACATGTTCAAAATCCATATGTGTATTTGTATCATGTTTACTTATGGGAAAGTGTGGGGAATATGTATCGTCAATTATTTGCACATTATCCTCACATATACTTGTAAGAGAGGGGGACCAACCACACCAAGGCTCTAAGTTATGGAGAGCCAAGAGTGAAGGGTTTCCCTAACTTATCTCAAGCTAACAGGTGTTTAGGACAAGAATCAAGAATGAAGATCACTCCCAAGTGCTTCTGTCACTCTACATATTCGAAAGTCTAAATGGGCCTAGATGAGCTAATTTCTAGAGTTCAAATTGCACCTCAAATAGCTCTCTGTCTGAGGATGGCAGTGCGAGTTTGGGACGACAACATGGTGTGTTGGAATCTCTCTAGCATGCTAGCATCAGTACAACCAAAAAATGTAAAGTACAATATAGAAAGCAGATCCTACTAACTACCTAGCTGACTAACTTTAACGAAATAAATAGAATGATGAATTGTGAGAAATAACTATATAAATGTAAAATAACGTAGATGAAAGTGATGGTGACGAATATCAACTTTCTAAAGCTCCAACTCGCCAATGAGCTCCACACACACATTCACCTACACACAAGCAAGAGAGGGAAAAATGGTGGGTTGTATAGGGGTTTGCCTTAGTCAAACCCCTTCTTTGGTGTTTCCACCTCCACAGACAGCCAAAAAAGCCATGGAGTAGAAAATGTGATAAAGGAAAGAAGAAAGGAAAGTATTGAACATTACAAAAGATTCTACACTACTCTATCAAACCACAAGAGGAAAATGAATTGATACCACCTCCACCTAAAGGATCTCAAGGCCAATGAAGGGATAATGCAAGCAACAAGCTTAGAAAAGTTGACACAACCGCAACAATGATGAAGGGAGGTATCCCAAGACTCCTAACTCATAACTTCTATGGTAGCACCACATGCACAAGGATGGAATTGATGGAGTAACAAGCTTGCTTGCTGTAATGCTTAATGGAGTTGTGAAAATTCTTGAGAGAATGGTGTTGGATTGCTAGAAGATCTTGGAAGAATGAATGAATGAACAAGATAGCCATTTAAGATCAAAATGGGAGAGATAGAGCTATTTTTTGAGTCGGTTGGTTGCACAAATGCATTAAAATTCATCCCTAATGAGGAGTGTAACATCCCTGTAGACTCCATAGGAAGGAATCTATTACAAATGGTAGCACACTGTGTAGACGTTCGCGCACCACGGTTGCATCCATGACAAATATTCCCCTACCAACACACACAACATGCACCAAGTGGAAGCATTTCAGATGGGTGATGTGGAGTTTCTCCATCGGGTTTGATTTTCTAAGGTCAAGGTATGCAAAAGGGAAATTTACACATGGGGTGAAAATTCACTCATATACATTTTGCCCCCACTTTAGCGAGTACAAGTATCGACGAGTGTTCGATAAAGTAGATCGAAGAGTTAGAAATGTATACCTGAACTGTTGAGGAAGTAGACCACGATCTAGAAAACTCAAAAGTGCAGGGAAAATAAAGGACTCCACATGTACTCTCTCTTGAGGAGGTTTGAACAAAGGACTATGTAGCTCCTCGAAACTAAAAAGTTGAAAAAAGAACACCAAAGGCCTACAGACCAACGATGGACAAATCCCACAAGATGCAAGTGCCTCATAGGCCCTCAGACCTGCAATGAAGGAATTCCCCAAAGTACTCTCTCATGAAGGAAGCCCAATGTAAGGGGACTCTACAGAGTCAGACTAGAAAGCACCTTCACAGGTGCACCTACAAAGCCACATGTTAATCTGTAGATAAAACATGTCAAAAAAAAAAAAACAATCACACAGGAAAAAAGAAGTAAATAGTCACATAGATAGTCAAAAAATTGGAGGAAGAGATTTCAAAGGGGTCCCTTAGGAACCCTTCAAAATAAGAGGGGTCCACTCAAGGGATGCGGTGTTTGAAAGTGAAAGAGCAGTTTTTGCAAATCAATTCAACATCAAGGAATCCTTTCGAAAGATGTTCACTTCATCAAGGAATTTGAAAGGAAGAAAATGCCCCCTCATGAGGGGAAGGTTGAGGCTTCTCCTGTAGGAAAACCTGCTCCCTCCTCAGAGGAAAATTTTTTCAAGTTCTTTCTTTGCAAATCCATGATGAAGGAAACATGTTCCGCTAGGGTTCTAAGTTGAGAATGCAATTTTTGAAAAAGTTTGCAAAGATTCTTGAGAAAAGATTCATTGGCTACAAATATGTTTTCTGAAAATTGAATTTGACATGGTAGCCCCCCTTAAGGTGGTGTGTGTTGAACGCAGAGGCAAGTGACATCTTAAGGAGAGAAAAAAAAGAATATAAATGATGTTGTGTCCCACAGGATATAATAAGATGTCACTGTGGTGATTTCGCACACATGATGGACAACACATGAACACCCCAACATCACGAATCAAGCAAAGAAGAGAGAAAGATATCAAACTGTAAAAATAAACAATAACATCACAAACAAGGGACACAAGAGCAATCTGATATTTCAGGGTTAGAGCTACTCATAAATATATATAAGTAGATACAATAGTATATTTAATGAATTCTCATCAACCTCCTACTATATCAGACCATATGAAGAATGCACGAGAAAACAAAGTTAAAAAAAAAATTGGGTCAACATGGAAGGGAAGCCTAAATTCCCCAAACACTTTGCATCATCCCCAATTTTCCAAAAATCAATACACATAACAAAAGAAGAATGTTGTCACAAATTGAGGAAGTTTTATGACACATAATCACTCCTATATCCAAGCACCTATGAGGGTGAAAAGGGTCATCCAGGAACACATAACACAAGCACAGGGGAACAAAAACACACACACACACTCTACACTACAAATAAAGAAGAGGTGCCCCCCTAACACTCATCAACCAAGAGGTCATTAGCCTCCAAATATATATCATTATAGAGGGAAGGTGAATGATCCCACAAGGGAAAAATGTCAAGGAGGGAACCCTCTAACCCTCCTGCAACAAGGGACAAGGAAGAAGGCACCACAAGGTCTTCTCCACTTGGCTCTTGTGGAGAAAAGTTCAGTGACTTTGCAAAGATTTCTGGCAAGGTTAGGACCTCATCCAAAGAGTTAAACATGCACTTCATATGAGTTCCATGTGTTACCTCAATAGACGGGGGCGGTGGCACCCAAGATTCATTGCTAAGCTCACCGAGTGACTTAGGAGCAACGACAAACTTAGGGGAAGCTAGAACTTGCTCGGTCACTAGGATGGTACACACTATTGGAGGACCACCTTCTAAAGAAGGTGAACTCCTCTTATGTCCCCATTGTTGGAAGGTACAACCTCCTCCTTCTTCTTTGTCAAAGGATGTGAGCTCCCCATGGATGAGGCAAGAGGCTCGGAGGGGGAGGAGAAAACTAAAATAGAGACCACCAAATATTTTGGCATGTCCATAAGTTTATGGAATGATGAGATGTCCAAAAGGGACAGCAAGAGAGGCGGCTTGACTGAAGGAGCAATAAACACCTCACCTTTTTAGGGTCAGGAGTGTTCACGCTTGCAGTAGCCAAAAGCATTACTAAATTTGATTAAACTGAATTAGAGGGGATGAGAGAGGATGACACAGTAGGAGGCCCTAAAATAGGGACAGTCAGCTCCCCTTCCTTCCTCTACAAAGTGGCTTGCTCAGCCACTAGAGCCTTTTTTCGACACTTGTGCTCATGCGTAAGGCAGTTTCTATGACTTTGAGAGCTAGAGACCAAGAGTTGAGATGGAACACAAGGATCTTGCTCAACCATCAAAGTGTCCACCACAACCATCTTTGGCGAAGGGAGAGACTCCTAGATGGGAGTAGGAGGGAGAGACTAAGAAGAGGTTGGAGTAACATCGAGGGGAATCAGCTCTAGCACCTCAATGGTGGGCCTCTTCCCATTCATTGCTCTAGGAGTAGAAGTGGTAGGAGACCACAAAGGCTAAGACATAGAGGACTCTCCATAGGGACCTTTCTTTCTACCATATAGGTAGGTCCAAGGTCCGAGAGGTATAATAGGAAGGTATGATATCCTAATCTTGGATTTACACCAAATAGGCACCATTGGACTTCTTATGTGGAATCCAGGAGTAGTCATCCAAAAAAATTCATCAAAAAGGGGAGCAAAAGAGGTGTCCCAAGGATGGGCAGGCCTCTCCTTTCCCTTTTGAGAAGAGGAGGTAGCTTACTACTACACTATCATAGGGGCCACTTTTGGTTGTCCCTTGTCCCCGATTTTGTACTTTACATAGTTTCGATAAACTAGGTTTGTTCTATGGGGAAGTAGACCGACCAGGGTAGGCCAAAATTGATCCAATGAATAATCCCCATGGGATACCAATGGTTGATATCCAGTGTCATACACGACATGCATAACACCTTTATGGGAGAACTTTAAAAAATTATGAATAATGGAAGCGATTTTGTTCATGGAAGCTAGCCATGGGATGCCCAACTTCACCCTGAACAGATTGGATTCCAGAATAATATCAAAGGTTGTATCCATAGTCCTAGGTCCAACTAGGTTGGAAAGAGTTATAGATCCATATGGCTTAAGAGAGAGACCATCATGCATATGAATGGTAGACTTTGTTTCTTCATATTCCTCCCTTTGCAATGAATTTAACCATAATGTCTCCTCTATAGTACCATTCACCTAGCTTATGGGATCAACTAAGACTCCTATCACAATGGTCCCATTAAGGTGAGCAGGATTGTATAGGAAAGAGGGCTCATTATTCAAAGGAAAGTCCTACAAGGTGAATGACACAATGTTAATGTACACTGAGGGTTGAGGAGAAGCATAAGAGGGGTCAATGATCAAGTTCGTAGAATGGGATATAAGCAAGTCTATGTAAATCTGCAACTCATTATTCACCTTCACTACTGATTTATTTGTATTTTGTTTAGTCCCATTGAGATGAATGGTATTGTCATTGATATGATCATGTATCTCATGACATAGGTGCATACAATGCTTCGTATCGTGCCTGTTAACCCGATGGTACTGACAAAAAGCATTCACATTGTACCAATCAGGATAAGTTTCCTTAAGAGGTCAAGGGCTTTCCAAAGTTATGATCTTATCCTTCGACAACTTTTGCAAGATGGAAGAATAAGATTCTGCTAACTTCATAAACCTCTTGTTGTGTCTGAGGTCGTGATCATTAGTCACGGCAACTAAATTTGCAACAACTTTACCTTTTCCTAAGATAGACACAATAGAATTTCCTTCTGAAGAGGAGTGCAAGGAAGGTCCCCTGAACTAAACTACCATTTGTTGATACTCTCACAATGTGACACACAAATGCACAAAGAAAAGGTATTTCATCAGGGTGAACTTCTCCTGCCAGGCTCTCTGCATGTCTCTTATGAACACCTTCTGCACATCGAAGTCTAGCAATGAATACAAGATCTATGAAAAGAGCACTTGGTATCATGTTGTGAAGTCAATTATCTTCTTGTTATCTCCCCCCTTACATTGAACAAGATCTGAGAAGGTCATCTTTGGACCAATGTTAGCCTGGAACTAATGGAGAAACTGATTCACAAGTTGATCAAATGAGAATATGGAATTATTAGGGAAGGAACAGTACCACTCAAGTGTTGTTTCCTTGAGAGATCAAAAGGAAAGATTTTTTCCATTAAAGCATCGTGAAGAAATAAATCCGTACACATGGCGTTGAAGGTTGACACATATGTTTGTGGATTCCCTTTACCACCATACTTTTCAAACTTAGGAATCTTTGTTCCCTAATGGAAAGGAGTACTCAAAATTTCTACTGACAATGGACTATGTCAGAAGAAAGGTTGAAAAATAGGTTGAGCAGAGGCCTGGGAAAGGCTCACCAACTAGTTTTGCATCCAACCCATGTTCTGAAGGAGAGCATTTAGGACAGGGTTAGATGATGACAAAGGCCTAGTGAAACCTCCAAAGCTGCTACCGGGACTGTCACCAAAGCCACCACCACCGATAGGACCTTCGTTGGAGCCACCTCCACTACCAAAACCACCACCATGGTCTCCACCCAAGCCACCTCCACCAATGCCACCTCCACTACCAAAGCTGCCACCACTCATTCCACTGAAGCTCACATGGCCAAAAGCAATCAGAGGGGTGAAACTGAAACCAAGGGGTATTTTACTAGCCTTGATAGTGTTAGTCCTTTGACAAGTAGAAGATACACTGATTGAGGGGCCTTTTTTGGCCATGTATACAAATAGGTGGTGGGCATTGGGATGCCTATTTTTCTCTCATAGGCATTGAGAACTTCCCCTTGGGTAGTACCTGATCTAGACTTATATGAGGGGATATAAGCTTCGAGTAGATCAAAAATTCCACGTAAGAAATATATACCTGTCTTATCCTTTCCTAACAGATGTCTCACCTTGCTAGCAAGCCTAGCGTCTCTCACCATGCTTGATGCTCTCTCCAAATGCTTCACAAGGTCTAACAATCTATTATCCAATGCTAAAAAAATTTCCCCAGGGATATGTACAGCATCATCCTTGCCCATAGATGAAGTTTTAGGGGATGTTGGAGGAGTAAGAATGTGAGTGGTCTCATCTATAAAACCCATCTCATTAGTAAATCCTATAGGAAAACCAGTGGTAAAGTCAGTAGCCAGACTAGTGGAAAAATTGGAGGTGAAACTAGAAGTGACCTTGGTCTTTTCAATCAGTAGGTGTCATACACTTCTCCTAACAGTGTAATCAAAAGTCATGGACTGGATTGTGATGCTCATAAACCTTAACAACACTCAAGTTTACAACAATCACTGGGTGTGAGGAAAAAGTATCAACACAAACAAATGGATAGTCGTTGTTCACATTGGGTTCACCAAAAATGTAAGAGAGGGGGACCAACCACATCAAGTCTCCATGTCATGGAGAGCTGAAAGTGGAGGGCTTCCCTAACTTACCTCAAGCTAATAGGTGTTTAGGATAAGAATTGAGAATGAAGAGCACTCTCAAGTTCTTTTATCACTCTACATATTTGAAAGTCTAAATGGGGCTAGACAAGCCAATTTTTGGAGTTCAAACTACACCTCAAACAACTCTTTGTTTGAGAACACGATGTGCTAGTGTCTCTCTGGCGTGCTAGCATCTGTACGACTAGAAAACATAAAGTACAATATAGAAAGTAGAAAGCTTACTAACTTCCTAGCTGACTAATTTTAACGAAATAAATAGAATGATGAAATGCAAGAAATAACTATATAAATGGAAAAGAACATAGATGAAAGTGAGGGTGACAAATATCAACTCACTAAAGCTCTAGTTTGGTAGCAAGCTCCACACACACATTCATCTACACACAAGCAAAAGAGGGAAAAATGTTGGGTTGTCTAGGGGTTTTCCTCAGTCAAACCCCCACTTTTGTGTTTCCACCTCCACAGAAAACTAGAAAAGAAACAAAGTAGAAAATGAGATAAAGGAAAGAAGAAAGGAAAGTACTGAACACTACAAAAGATTCTACACTACTTTATCAAACCAAAAGATGAAAATGAAGCGATGCCACCTCCACCCAAAGGCTCTCAAGGCCAATGAAGGGAGAATGCAAGCAATGAGCTTGGAAAAGTCGACATGACTGCAACAGTGACTAAGGGAGGTCTCGCAAGACTCCAAACTTGCAACTTCTATGGTAGCACCACACATACAAGGATGGAATTAATGGAGTAACAAGCTTGATTTTTGTAATGCTCGATGGAGTTGTGAAAATGCTTGAGAGAATGGTGTTAGATTGCTAGAAGATCTTGGAAGAATGAATGAATGAACAAGATAGCCATTTAAGATCAAAATGGGAGAGATAGATCCATTTTCGGGTTGGTTGGTTGCACAGAGGTGTTACAATTCATCCCCAATGAGGAGTGTAATGTCCCTATAGACTCTAGAGGTAGTAATTCGTCAGGGATGGAAGTGTTTTGTGTAGACATCCGCACACCATCCTTGACAAATATTCCCCCACCGACACACACAACACTCGCCAAGTAGATGCATTTCAGATGGGTGATGTGGAATTTCATCATCGGGTTTTATTTTCTAAGGTGAGGATATGAAAAAGGGGAATTTACACAAGGGGTGCAAATTCACTCCTATACAATACCAAATAGAAAGTATAAAAATTCCTCTTGTGTGTCTAAACCATGTGTTTGTGCAATATAAGGTTTACACAAATTTATTCCATAAAAATCAAAGATTAATCATAATAAATTAGGAAGGATTAAAATGAGGATATCCATCAAAAAGTTGTACATCATCATGGGATATGTTAAGGAGGGGCCATTAGAAAGGAAAGACAGTAAAGTAATATATGGAGGCGCATGAAAAATTACAGAAGAATGTGTAATGAGAATGACATGAATTAAAACACTATTTAGCTCTATTTATCAAGGTATCACCAAATGTATGCATTAAAGTACTATATTTATGTATTAAGCATAATATGAAGATACAAATTATCTAACATGTAACTTTGTACATTTAATTTTACCAAATTATTATCAT
The DNA here is from genome assembly GCA_007258455.2 of Sequoia sempervirens. Classification (NCBI taxonomy): domain Eukaryota; kingdom Viridiplantae; phylum Streptophyta; class Pinopsida; order Cupressales; family Cupressaceae; genus Sequoia; species Sequoia sempervirens. Next base: position 44,868 of record VDFB02127341.1, on the reverse strand, counting down.
TAGCATTAGAAAATGATGTATATCATGAAATAATGAATTATTAAGAACTATCACCATGAGCTCATCTCTAACTACATCATAAATAGAGTATAAGTGAAAATACATAGATGATAGACTAGAAAACTTATATGAGGGTGAAACATGTGTATCTATATCACTAGAATTTTGAAAGAAGATTAATCAATAGAGGAAAATGAAGGGTAATCCACAAATGTAAAAAGTATCATGAGATGGGAAAGGAATATAACCACTATGTACATCACATAAATTGTGACCCCTATGGAATTATTCAAAATTAATAGCTAAGTCATTATCATATGCCACAAAATAGGAATCATTATAAATTGTAGTGACATAATAACTAAGCTTGGTAAAGAAAAGGGAAAATAAAATTCTATAATAAATATCTAAAATTGAGAGTGCATAAAGGAGGGTGGATGAGGTAAGGATCAAAGACATAACATATAATAATACAAACCTTAATAAAAGTAAAATAATAAAATAAAAATGAGGATGGATCCAAACAATAATAAATTTAAAATAAATAGCATAAAATTATAATAAAATTATACGAAACCCTAATGTGGAAGGATAAACCTAAGGAAAAAACCCTAGGGGGTGTAGAAATGTTGGTTTCACAAAAAAGAGAATAAATAAACCAATTCCATAAAATGTCTAGGATAATCAAATAATCCAAAAAATTAACTAATGATGAACCTAGATAGATGTGTGTTTTTATAGTTCTAATTGTTTACAAATATTATGCTCATATGAGCATCGAAATGAGACTAATTAAAGATCTTGTGAGAACAACAATGGGACTAATACTAGCTCCTTTTAAGAAGTCACACTAGAAACCTCCTATTAAATATCAAGAATATTAACTTAAAAATTCACTTATTTAGAAGCCTCTTCCACACTAGAAGCCAAGTATGGAACACCAAGAGTCACAACTGAGAAATCCATATTAGATGTCCCTTTTGTTGAACACATGGAATACTAAGAGGGAGGATGAATTTTTATTCCTTTAAACCAATTAAGCATAAGCCATCCTAACACACATCTAGCTGTAATAGTGAAACAAAACATGAAACATCCACAAGATCACATAACACATGAACACTAGTAATTTTACGTGGAAAAACCAAAAAAGAAAAGAAAAACCATAGCGAGGGTTAGCTCACAATATATTATATCTAGAATAGTATATTACATAAAGGATCACTACCAGGTGGACTCACTACCCATAGAGAAAGAGAAGGAACAAAGATGGGGTGGCTATACAGCCTATTTGAACTGATACAATAGTATCTATCATAAATTGGATTATAATTCCAATGAAGTACAAAATGATCTTCACACTAATCTGAATCAATACTCTGCTCTATTCACAATCTACTCAATTCGACATCACACACGTGTAAGTGGAACACCATACATGTCATATGTCACTAATTACTCACATACCATTTGTTATCTCTTCATCATCCTACAATTCTCATCCTCTTAAAAGCTTGAGATTCATCTCCTATATATATCCATATCAAGTGTAACTTCAATTAGGTCAACTTAATCAGAAGTAACACACAAAGTTAAGCATGTCATTCTCAAAAAATTGTATCCGCACTTTGCGCCTTAATTCAAAATTCAATTTACATCAAGATAATTTTGCATGGACCTAATATAAATTCCACATAAGATAAATTTACTTGCTTATTCTTTCCAAACATCAAACATGTTAGGTCGGCCCAAAGATAAGACCTAAACATAAAACCTTTATATGTACATAAAATTTGATAAATGTGTGCTTAAAAACTTGATCTATATTCAAAATCCCATTCAACTAACATCTATTAGTATTGTCAATCAAATATGCACCCTTTTTCAGATTTGCAAAAAATCAAACTATCTATTGAAACATGGAAACTCTTTTCAGATGTGGGTGATCTATGTGAAAAGAGAATCTCTAGAGTGAGTTGGTTCTCTAAATGACTGGTCATATTCTAAGTGATTTTCTAGGAAAAGGGATAGAGAATATAACTAAAATGTAAAACCTATCTAATATGATCTCAAACTTAATGATGACTTTGATATTTCACCCACAAACAATTTTCAGAAAAATAGTAATGAATTCACAATCTCTCATGAACACCAGTACAAAATTGATTTGCATGAAGGTTTAGACTTAAACACAACATGCAACCTACATTAAATGAACTTTTTGTATCAATGATCTGCAACAATAGGACATGAAAAGGATTTGTAAATAGAATCACAATGTAGACATCATAATAAAACTACAAAATAGAGACATAAATTGGAGATAGGAATGCTGCTTTTAATTGAATGAAGGAGTGAAAACTCTCAAAATCTAAGTATAAAGAAGTTTACAAGCTCAAAAGTGTGTATCAAAGCAAGAAAAAATAATTTGAACTAAGAAAACACTAATTTTTCTTCAAGATATACTCCAAAACCCTAATCCAAGCTCAAGGAAAAGCATCAAAAACTGCCCAAAAAGTTGGCACAAACGTGGAAAAGTCACACTTTTTGCATGTACATATTGAAAATCTTCTAAAAATAGGTCAAATCTGTTTTAAAATAAAATAAAACACCTTATCTCTCCATCAAGAAGCTCAAATCCGACCAAAAGAAAGATCACTCACAAATCTGCTAAAAATAGCGAAGAAATCAGGAAATTTATAAAATGTTGATTTATTCTTGCTTTACATGGCTTGCAGATTTAACATTCTCACAACTTGATTATTTATGCAAAAATAATAATTTATCTCTCCAATAAAAATCTTGATTTTTCTTTAAAAAAAATCATAAAAATATATGCAATCTCCTATCCATACCCTAATTGATTTCTTTAAAATCAATTGAAAATAAAACTCCAATTCATAAGTAAAATCTCATTTACAATTTCAATTGATTTCTCTCAAAATCAATTAAAACCTAAGATAGCTATCATTCTCCAATTTTCACTAAGGCATTATTGACAAGAAAAACCTAAAGTCTAAAGCCATAAAAGATTTCATTAGGTAAGCCTAAAGACTTAGGCAAAATAAAATATGGAAATATCTCATAACACTCGACCTAAGGTATGCATCAAATTATCATCATTAAAGCATATAGCCCTAAGTCGAATTAGGGTTGGGAAAACTAAAGAACAAAACTAAAGCATTCCACTTATTTCAGTTCATTTTGAAAGAGAAGGCTTTGGAAGAAAAGGCTTTGAGCCGCCACCATGTATGAGCTAGGGTTTCAGCTTGATGAGGGAGATTCAAGCCTTCAAGCTCACTGCTTTCTGTTGATTCCTCCATGGTTTCAAAGGTAAACCCGTTCCTAGGCTTCCTGTGGGCCTTTTTTAAGACTCTCTACTTCATTTTCAGTCATCTTTTGGCCTTAAGGCCATGACTATGAATGTAATTTCTGATGCACTCTTTGTATTTTTATGTGCACCATTGTTGATGCATTCACTAGCCGCCATGTGAGAGTTCCACCTTTGCATATTGAAGTCCCCAGAGAGAGCTTGGTCATGGCCTTCTTACTTCTATGTGGCATGCATGGTAAGCTCTATCATTCCTTTGTATTTTCCTTGGCATTCTTTTTTCAAAACAAAAGCTTAAGAAAGCTTAATAACTTTGCAAGAGGGTTACTTTCCATTTATAGATTCATGGTCGTACACAGGTCGTGCCATGCTTATACTCGTAAATGCATATTTACTCAGAAATTTGTCTGGTTCCACTTGGTTTTGTTCATATTCTGGGGCCTAGCATGCGTACTTAAAGTTTTTCATTTTAAAATGAAAATCTAAAGTTGAAAATCCCTCTCCTTGGTCATGGCCACTTATGCTCCAAACTGTCATTCTAAAAACTTTTGGGCTCGACCCTACACCATATTGCATATATTTGAGTTTCTGGAACAAGATCCCCATATGGGTATCTGTATTTTGAGGAGAATAATGTGCATTCTGCATTTTTTGAAAAGTAGAGCTTGAGCTGGACCCACCATTGTACAATTCTTGCATTTTTAAAGAAACCCCTATGTGTGTATTCAAAAAATGGTAAAAATCTGTGTAGATCTGCATTTCAACTTAAAATATTGAAATGGGTATTCGTGATTTCAAGTATGACTGTATTTTAGCTCAAAAACCCAAAATGGGTATTTGACATAATGTTAATTGTAAATCCGTAGCTCTGTCTTTTTTTATCTCCATGACATGTGCTTGTTTCCTTCTGTCAAATCATAAGCTTTTATAAGCTTTGCACTGTGTAAAAGATACTGCCCTTGTATTCTAACTTTGATGCCATTGAAGAAACCATTAACTTGGCTCTATAATTCTTGCTTTGTTTATGACATTTCCATATGATTTTGAAAGAGGAAATTTATAGCTTCAAATAATAAAACAATAGAAAACTTCAAATCCCTATTGTATTTTCCTTGGGATAGCAAGCTAAACCTTTAGAAAAATGCAAAAACATGTGAATCCTTCATGGGTATTGTTAAAAAACTTAGTACATGGGGAACATTCTTTCATCCAACACACAAAAATTAGTTTTATTGGAATCTGTAGAATGCTTGTCCACTTCTATCATGCTTATTTGTCCTAGTCTCTTTTATATTTCTTGTGACTTCTCGTTTCACTTATGTTGCTTCAGTCACTAGCCAAAAGATGAATGCTTGTACTTTCCATGCTTTGATCAGATGATATCGTTGTTCCATTTTTGGCACTCTTCATGCATTTTTATATTCCATTTAATAAAAACTATTCCATTCACTTGCTCTCCTCTCAAATGAAAATCTGAATCTTATCACACATTTCCTTTATTGAACAGTGCTCTAGTTAATGAGGCATTGTGTATGCCTATTCACTATCATCATCATGAGCATGAACACTATTGTACTTCTCATAATATCATGAACATAATGAATAAACAATATTCATGCCAGCCAAAAGCAACAGTATGGCAATATTTAAATTTGCAACTATGATATTGATGCATCTCAGTTGAATTGATTAGATTCATTAAGTCTACCATTCACCTGTAGCTTTCAACAAAACATGTCACTTGATTGTTATGAATGAACAATAGGCTTAATGGCTTTAATGAATGAAACTCTACTTGACTCCTTCAGAATAATTCAAATGAACATAAGAATTGCATTCCTTCACTTAGCGCCATCTGTAATGTTTAAGGGGCAACATGTCGAGCTAAACCCTTGTGGGAGCTCGTTTTTCCCCACATGCTTGGTCTTCATGAAATGATCAGCTACATGAATTTTCCTATACCTACACAAAAAAACAATATATGATGATGATGTTTCCCTTTTCAGCTTATGTTTCTACTCTTTTCTTTAGTTGATTCTATGCACTCCAAGGATTGAAATATATTTTTGTTAGTAGGGAATGTAGTATAGTTCATATACTGAGCTCTTAATTGACACCCTTCTCAATATTCTATAGGTAAAGTCAGGAGTAGAAGCGGAATGCAGCAAGCTACGAGGAATCAATCGAAGATCAACTCAGGTAATGATAGATATGTCCCATGTTATTTGCTTCTCTCTTTTAGTTGTATATTTCCTTTCTTGTAATGAATGGAACCAGCTAAAACCACGGCTTGTGTGGATCTTTGAATTCTTTCTTTCATTTCCATTCTGAAAGAGATGCAAAGTTGTACCATCATTTTTATTCTTGCAATCAAATGTTAACATGTTGTGTATCCTTGAGTTTTACCTATTCTAATGATGCAAAACAACTAAAATGTAGTGTAAAAACACAAAGAACACCTCAAAGATTAGCCTAAGGAATTTTTAACACAAAGAGATAAAATGAAAGAAGATTGCAAATGATTATACCTTCTCTTTGCAGTTTAAATTATTTGGTTGACCCTTGATTTTGAGTACTTGTGTGCTTCTTGGATGGCTATTGATATGACTAAATGAAAAATTGACTATATGGTAAGATGCAAATGCAAATGGCTAAAATGGCTTGGCTAAGTAAGAGAAAATTCTTGTGAGTTGAGTGTTCAAAGTGATAGCATGTAGGTGCAAAATGACTAAGTGTTTTAAAATGCCTCAGAGGGGGGGTATTTATAGAGGAATTTGAATTCTATAGAGAATTCAATGGTTGAGATTGAGCCACCAAGATCAAGATGTAGGGCTATGGTGAGTTGAGGACTCACAAGCCCTCACATCTTGACATGTGGAATGTGAGATGACCAAGGATAAGATGATGTGGAAGTGAGGTGGAAGGGAGGTACATGATGTGTAAGAAGGACATGTACCTTGGAAGTACATTGGGAGACGAGAAGATTCTTTGGAGGAATAAATGTGAAAAATTCACATGCTTGGGAGAATCTAGTGGATAAGAGAGGGTCTCCAAAAAGGTGGGAGCTTGTCACATGTGACTTGATGTGACAATTCAAAGATTCTAGAAGATGCATGGGAAAAGAGGATTCTAGAAGGAATAAAATGTGAATTAAAAATTCACATGGGGAAGAGGGGAACCTAGGGTGAATAAAAAGGAATTAAAAATTCCTTGGGGGATGGGGAGAAATGACCAAGGTACTAATTAGGCTTAACTAATCAGTAATTAGAGGATAATTAGGGGTTAATGAGGATTAGAAGCCAACTTACAAAAGTTGGAGGATGTGACACATCCTAATCAAGGATTAGGCATGTGCACATCCCTAATGAAAAGATTAGGAGATGGATTATGATTAAATGAAAATGACATGTGAGGAATTAAATAAATGCCATATTTATTTAATCCATTTGATGAAAAAGGGTTTAATGAGAGTAAGAAATTTAATTATTAATTAAATACCTTAGGGATTTGGCAGAATTAAGGGTATTAATTAAATAATAGTAATATTACATAATCAACTTGAATAAGAGGACATTTAGATGAAAAGTGGTAAATTTGGATAAATTAAATGTCCAAATTTGGATGTCTACACATGTAATGTGAATAACTTCATGAAATAAATGAAAGCAATTTTTTATGCTTAATCATTTGTATATTCAGTTTTGTACTCCATTTGACTTGTAAAGTATTTGAGCAATACTTCTAAAACTTAGTTTTCTCAAAACATCTACAAAAGTGACAATTAATGAATGATAAATATAGTGCAAACAACACCTAATCACATGCAGAAATAAATTTTATTTCACTTTCAAATATAACAATATTTAATTAGCTCCACCCATTGAGTTGTAGCAAGAAATTGGTAATATTTTGGCAATTTCCGTTGAATGCTTGCTAGCTAAGCATTAGATTTGTTGTCTTTTAAAACTCCATTGGGCACGAAGTCAAATCTGCCCCTTCATGAAACTCAGAAATTTGAACAACAACACCCAAATAGCAGCAAAACAAAACAAAACAATGTAGAAAGCAAACTAGTAGGCCCCAATGGCCAACAAAACATGCACAACAACACTTAGGGAAAGAAAACTACTAAAAATAAATGTGAATAATGCACTTATTGCAGCAACTAATCTACTTATTTACAAGACAAAACTTATCTCAAAGGCAATGTTTGAGGTGGATCCCATTAACTGGGATAAACAACACCTCTCTAGTCAACTTAGAAAGTTGGAAAGCGTTGTGTGTCTTGCACTCTGTGATCACATAAGGCCCATCCCAAATTGCATCGAACTTGGAATGTTGTCCAGGTATGCTCTTAAACTCATTCCACTTGAAAATAATATCTCCAATAATGAAATCTTGTGGCCTTGCACTCTTATCAAAAGAGCTCTTCATCTAAGCTTGATGTATTTCAAGCTGCCTTAGTGCTTCTTTTCGTGTTTCCTCAATCTCCATTAATTGTGCAAATCTTACTTCAAGGGGCTGTTCATTTAGAAATTCCAACTCTTTTACATAACTTAAAGTTGGCAATTCAATAGAAACTGGTAACTTAGCTTCTTTTCCATAAGAAAGTATATAAGGAGAACAACCAATGGCCCTTTTAGGAGTCACCATGTTAGCACAAAGGGCTAACTTCAGCTTTTGATGCCATGTCCATTGATTATCTTCAACTGCCTTCTTGATTATCTGAATCAGATTCTTATTTGTAGATTATGCCTGACCATTACCCTGTGGATAATAGTTAGAAGATGTGTTCAAATAAATTTTATTCTTAACTAACCAATCAGAAATCCTTAAACCAATGAAAGCTAGACCATTGTCAGAGACTATTGAATCTGGAGTACCAAATCTTGACACTAAATCTTGATAGAAGTTAAGCATAGAAGTCTCATTTGCTTCCTTTAAAGCAATTGCCTCGGTCCATTTGGTAAAATATTCTGTGGCGGTAAGAATCCACTTATGACCCACGCTTGAAGGTAGGTTGATTGGTTCAATAAATTCTAAGCCCCACTTAGCAAAGGGTTGTTCCACCTAAATTGGATGTAGAGGTAGAGCTGTGAGCCTCTATTTTCTAGAAAATAAAGCACACTTTTCACACCCTTGGACCCAAGCAATAGTATCTTTAAACAGATCTGGCCAATAATAACCAACCCGCATAATTTTCAGGGATGTTGTTCTTGCAACAAAGTGGCCTCCTGAAGGCCCATCATGAAATTCTACTAAAAGCTTATTGACTTGATCAGGCTAAATGCATCTTAATAAAACACCTTGAAATTCTCTTCTATAAAGAATGTCGTCAATAATTGCAAAAGGAATAGACTGTAACCTGTAATACCTTCTTTTTGCTTTGTCTAAACCTTTGAGGCACTTACCAATTTGTATATAATGCATCATTTGTTGCAACCAAGTAGCAGCAGAAACTGGAACAACAACTGTATCCTCATTGTTTAGCACTTTGTCGACATTTTCAACTTCTTTTAAGTTGTTGTCCTCATGTCCTGTGAGTTGTTCACACAAACCCTTGCCCCTAATGAGCTTATTTACTTTAATATCAACATCAAATTCCATTACTTTGGTTATCCAACCAGCACATTTATCATTGATATCTTTGTTAAGTAAGAAATCCTTAACAGTTGAATGAGCAACTAGTAAGTGGATTTTTCTATTTGAAAACATATGCTTGAACTTTTTGAGGCTCCTTACAATAGTAAAAACATGTTTCTCAACAAAAGAGTACTTCACCTTGTAATCATGTAATACCTGGCTAAAAAATGCTACGGGTTGCTCCAAACCTTCATCCTTTTTCTGGCAAAGCATGGCAGAAATAGTATCAACTCCTCCAAATTCGTAAAGAATGAAATCTTTGTCATAATTTGGATTAATTAGGGTAGGGGTAGTTGCAAGGGCTTCTTTGATTCACTCAAAGCTCCTCTTACCTTCTTTGGTCCAACTGAAAGACTCATTCTTTTTAAGCATAGAAGTGAGAGGTTGTAGCAAGGCTGCAATATTTGGTATGAATCTTCTCAAAAAATTTATTCTTCCAAGAAATCTTTGCAAGCCTTTCTTGTGAGCTGGTAATGGTAACTCAAGAATTTCAGAGACTCTTTCAAAGTTTATAGAAATACCTTGCTTCGAAACAATGTATCCAAGGAGTTTACCTTCATGTACTGAAAAGATACACTTCTTCAGATTGAGAGACACTCTGAACTTTTTGCATCTTTGAAAAATCTATTCTAAATGATCAAGATGTTCATTAGCATTTCTAGAAAAATAAGTAATGTCATCTAAATATACTAGAACGAACTTGTTCATGAGATCGTGAAAGGCCATGTCCATCGCTTGCTAAAAAGTTGCTCCACCATTGGATAAGTCGAAGGGCATATTTTTGTAGGCCATCATGCCCCATTTAGTTGTGAATTCTTTCTTGAACTGATCTTCATGTTTTACTAGAATCTGGTTGTAACCTAAGTACCCATCCAACAAAGAGAAACTGTCAAAACCATAAACTACCTGTAGAATTTTCTTCATAGAAGGGAGTGGATAGTGATCCTTCAGTGACGCTTTATTTAAATCTCAGAAATTGACACAATCTAATTTCCCCACTTTTCTTTCTAATTGGAACTAAGGTTGACACCCAACAGGTATGCTTGATAGGAAAAATAATACCACTCTCGACTAACTTATTCAGCTCAGCCTTCATAAGGTGTTCTAATTTGGGATTAAGAGGTCTTTGTTTCTGCCTTACTGGTTTTGCATCAGGTTCTAGTTTGATAGTATGCTAGGCTAGTTCTGGATCAAAACCTTTTAAATCCTTGTACTCCCAAGCAAAAAAATCACTAAATTTCTAACATAATAGAATAAATGCTTGTTGTTCCTCTTTATGACATACCTTTCCCTGCTTGAGAAGCTTCCCTTTGAAAATTTCAATTGCCTCATAGTGTTCTTCTTTAACAGTCAGGCTGCATTTGTCTTTTCGCACTTGGTCATCTGAGTTGAATAAAGATTCCAAGGTTACCAAACCTTTTGGTATATGTTTGTCTTTAACTACACAATCTAATCATCATATGGTTGTTTCCACTTTTGTTGGTTTCCATCTACAAACTCAGCTTCAGCAATTAAAAAATTTACAATTTTCTCATTGTTGTCAAAAACCTGCCAACTCACATTATTGTCAAGCACAAAAGGTTTGACTATTATTTTTACATATTGGTGTGGCTCTACTTTGTGAATCTCATTTGGAATATCAAATTGGGCTCCTATGGCAGCAAGCCTATCAACATGCTTATTTTCATTCCTAGGAACTGAAACAATATTAAAAGCATCAAAATCTTCCATTAAATCCCATACATGATGCTTATATTTCTTAAGCAAGTCATTTTTTGCAGCATTCATATTTTTGACCGGATTCACTATTAACTCTGAATCACCATAAACTTGTAAGCATTTGATACCTCTCTTTTAGGCCCAATCTAGGCCATGCACCAACACTTCATATTCAGTTGTATTATTTGAATAGTTGAAAGAAAATCTACAAGCTGAATAATATTTTTCTCCTTCTGGTGAAATCAACATAGCTCCACCACCAACACCTACACTGCTTCTCGAACCATTGAAGTAAATATTCCAAAGCTTATCTTTTTTTCTGCATACTATTCCTCCTCTTTACAAAGATTAGGCATATCAAAATCAGGTTCACGAATCATATAGACTCCTAATCCTATCTCATCTATGTGTAGAAAAGGATCAGGCTCATGATCTTTAGTTACCCATTTATCTAGATTCATATTTTCTATAGCGGTGTTGCAGTCTAAGTTCATGGTTTTCTCCTTCAATACAAGGGTGACATAGAGGTTAGCATTTATAGGATTCAATGAATATGGCTCGATATGGTCTTTGGCTAGAGGCTCTGACTTTATGGTTACTTTTGTACCTTACCTCATTCTAAAAAACAAATGAGACCAATCAAAGGACAAAAACCTGCCCAACTTGGCTATAAAATCCCTCGAGAGGTAAATGGAAAAATGCGGTGGAAAATCGATAACATGTATATACTAATGAATAGAGAAGCTTGGGGATACATGTAAGGTAAGTGCCAAGTTCTTGATTATACCAATAGTTTTAACAGTAGACCCATCTAACTAAACTACACCCTTCTGGGGGTTAGGCTCATAAACAAGACCTAGCTTATCATCCAAACTCTTAGGCATAACTGAGCTACTGGCACTAGAATCAACCATACAATTATGTACTAGCTTATTGCTAATAATCAGACTTAAGTAAAATGGGGGAGGCTTTACCTCTTTAGTTTTCTACTCATTTTTAATTTCCAGATCATTTGCAAGTACAACTTTAGCAACTCCTTGATTAGAATCATCAAAGATGGATAGCTCAGCTAAAGCATCTTGCAGCAAACTTTTCTGACCTAGGATGTGCAAAGCATCTAATACAAACATGTTGATAGTAACTTTCCTAAGGTGTTCAACAATATTGAAAGAAGTAGGATTTACCTTTTGCTAGTTTTTCATGACAATAGCATCATTTTTCTTCTGCAGAGGTTGCAAATGTGTCTTTAACTACTCCTTTCCAGGTATTTCTTAGCCTCTTTGGAGAATTTCCACTTTAGCTTGTACTACTTCATTAATACTTGATGAAGAAATAGGTTGCTTGTCCTTTGTAGGCTACTGTTGTGAAATTTCAGCTTGCTGCCCCAATCCATGGCTCTCTTTTTTCACCTAGTATTGGCTGAAACATGAGAATTTTGTTGATCCTGGTCGTTCACGCCACAAAAATCAGAACTCTGCCATTTTGGCAAGGAAACTTCAAGGTTATCTTGTTGTTCTTGATTCTAATCTGCAACACTTTCTAAACTAGCATAGTTGTTTTAGACCATTAGGGCCTGATTTCTCATGCCATTAGCACATACTGATTGGTTATGGGGCTGATTGCATGGATAACACCAATCACAATCCTGGGCAATGTTATTTTGTGGCACAAGCTCCTACGATGAGTTGGTAGTGTTCGGGTTATATGGTTGGAACGGTCTTGGGTTAAAACTTTTCCTTTGGCCTTGGTAGTCACTTTGAAAGGTTGACCTATTAGGCCGGTTTTGCTGGCACGGGGCTTGATAGGGCTTATGCTCTTGGCCAGCTTATTTTTTAATGCTCACCAGATCATTTCCAAAGGTCTTGAGTATACTTTTAATCTCTTGAAACTCTTGGTTTTGGGCTGGAGCAGTAACCTCTTGGGCTACATTATGATAACCTATCACTAGAACAGGTGGGATATTAGCTAAAGGGGGTAGGACGATAGGAGTAGGTGACTGTATTTCAGGAAATAAGGGCATGGAAGGTTTAGGGTCTATATCTCTAGCTTGGATGAGACAATTCTTGGCTCTAATGGCGATGTCATAAGCGTAAGGGAGTGTGTTCCCACCCATAGATTGGGTCATGACCAAAATCTTGCTATTTAAGGCTTTTAAGAAAAACAAAAAAGCATGAGCTAGTAAAGGCTTTACCATTGTAGGAATTCTATCCCAGGTTCTCTAAAATTGGTAGTTGAAATCAACCAAGTGCTCATGTTGCACCCTTTGAATGGTGCTCAATTGTTCTAACAGGGACATGTTATCTAATTTATCAGAAAAATACTAATACAAGTCATTGCCTAATGCATCCCATGTTGTGATTGAGTTGGCTACAAGGCCTCTGAACCATTACAATGCTTTTCCTTTGAGTGATGCAACCAAGAGTCTTAATGCGATGTTCTATTGCGTGATGTTATGAACTAAACATAGAGTAGCCACGTCATGGATGTGTTCAACCGGTGTTGTGTGATCCTCCCCGGTGAAGTACGACAGGCTTCTAATGGCTGCAACTGGAATGCCATCATGTTGAGAAATGTCTAATGGACTACCTCCATTAAACAGTGCAAATAGGTGTTGTCTTGGAATTTCCATTGGCAGTGCTTGTGCTATAGGGATAGGAACTCCTGGTGATAAGACTAAAGAGCTAAAAAATGGGAGGTGTTGATTTCGACCTCGTAGGTGTTTCAAACAATCTCTTTGTTTTTCTACCTCTCCTTCGTGGTGGGAATAGCTTTCAATACTCAAAAGGTGCAGAACTTGATCTAGTTTGTACTTTTCTCATGCACAGGCTACACTAAGTTTGCATGCAAAATCAAAAACTGGAGTCGCCAGGTATATTGAAAGGAGCCTCCAAAATGCTAAAAACTTGCTACATACACGAAACAACAAATTTTAGAATATTAAAGTTTCTCTAAAATTGATTTTCAAAGTCCCATCGAGTGTGCCAAAAACTATTGTTAATCAGATATGAAGCCTTTGCCACATTTGCAAAAGATCAAACTATTTGTTGAAACATGGAAACTCTTTTTAGATGTGGGTGATCTATGTGAAAAGAGAATCTCCAGAGGGAGTTGGTTCTCCGAATGATGGGTCCTATTCTAAGTGATCTTCTGTGAAAAGGGATAGAGAATATAACTGAAATGTAAAACCTATCTAATATGATCTCAAACTTACTGACTTTGATATTTCACCCACAAATAGTTTTTAGAAAAACAGTAATGAATTCACAACCTCTCATGAACACCAGTACAAAATTGATTTGCATGAAAGTTTAGAATTAAACACAACATGCAACCTGCATTAAAAGAACTTTCTATATCAATTATCTACAACAATAGGACATGAAAAGGATCTCTAAACAAAATCACAATGTAGACATCATACTAAAACTACAAAATAGAGACAAAAATTGTAGATAGGAATGTTGTTTTTAATTGAATGAAGGAGTGAAAACTCTCAAAATCTGAGTACAAAGAAGTTTACAAGCTCAAAACTGTGTATCAGACCAAGAAACAATAATCTGAACTAAGAAAACACTAATTTTTCTTCAAGATATACCCCAAAACCCTAATCTGAGCTCAAGAAGAAAGCTCACGGAAAAGCATCAAAAACTACCCAAAAAGTTGGCACAAAAGTGGAAAAGTCACACTTTTTGTATGTACATACTGAAAAGCTTCTAAAAATAGGTCAAATGTACTTTAAAAAAAAATAAAACACCTTATCTCTCCATCAAGAAGCTCAAATCCGACCAAAAGAAAGATCACTCACAAATCTGCTAAAAATAGAAAAGAAATAAGACAATTTCTAAAATATTGCTTTATTCTTGCTTTACATGGCTTGTAGATTTAATATTCTCACAACTTGATTATTTTTAGAACTAAATATTTTGGAAATCTTTTTCAAAAATAATAATTTATCTCTCCAATACAAATCTTGATTTTTCTTAAAAAAAATCAAAAAAATATATGCAATCTCCTATCCATACCCTAATTGATTCTTTAAAACCAATTGAAAATAAAACTCTAAGTCATAAGTAAAATCTCATTTACAATTTCAATTGATTTCTCTCAAAATCAATTAAAACCTAAGATATCTATCATCCTCCAATTTTCACTAAGGCATTATTGACAAGAAAAACCTAAAGTCTAAAGCCATAAAATATTTCAGTAGGTAAGCCTAAACACTTAGGAAAAATAAAATATGAAAATCTCTCATAACACTTGACCTAAGGTATGCATAATATTATCATCAGTAAAGCATATACCCCTAAGTTGAATTAAGGTTGGAAAAACCCTAAAGAACAAAACTAAAGCATTCCACTTATTTCAGTTCATTTTGAAAGAGAAGGCTTTGGAAGAAAAGGCTCTGAGCCACCACCATGTATGAGCTAGGGTTTCATCTTGATGAGGGAGATTTGAGCCTCCAAGCTCACTGCTTTCTGTTGATTCCTCCATGGTTTTAAAGGTAAACCCATTCCTAGGCTTCCTGTGGGCCTTTTTTAAGACTCTCTACTTCATTTTCAGTCATCTTTTGTCCTTAAGGTCATGGCTATGAATGTAATTTCTGATGTAGTCTTTGTATTTTTGTGTGCACCATTGTTGATGCATTCACTAGCCACCATGTGAGAGTTCGACCTTTGCATATTGAAGTCCCCTGAGAGAGCTTGGTCATGGCCTTCTTACTTCTTTGTGGCATGCATGGTAAGCTCTATCATTCCTTTGTATTTTCCTTGGCATTCTTTTTGTAAAACAAAAGCTTAAGAAAGCTTAATAACTTTGCAAGAGGGTTACTTTCCATTTATAGATTCATGGTCGTACACAGGCCGCACCATGCTCATACTCTAAAATGCATTTTTACTTAGAAATTTGTCTGGTTCCACTTGTTTTTGTTCAGATTCTGGTGCCTAGCATGCGTACTTAATTTTTTTCATTTTAAAATGAAACTATGAAGTTGAAAATCCCTCTCCTTGGTCATGGCCACTTATGCTCCAAACTATCATTCTAAAAACTTTTGGGCTCGGCCCTACACCATATTGCATCTATTTGAGTTTTTGGAACAAGATCCCCATATGGGTATCTATATTTTGAGGAGAATAATGTGCATTCTGCATTTTTTGAAAAGTAAAGCTTGAGCTCGACCCACCATTGTACAATTCTTGCATTTTTAAAGAAACCCTTACGTGGGTATTCAAAAAATGGTAAAAATCTAGGTAGATTTGCATTTGGACTTAAAATATTGAAATGGGTATTCGTGATTTCTAGTATGACTGTATTTTAGCTCAAAAACCCAAAATGGGTATTTGACATAATGTTAATTGTAAATCTGTAGCTATGCCTTTTTTTATCTCCATGACACCATGTGCTTGTTTCCTTCTGTCAAATCATAAGCTTTTATAAGCTTTGAACTGTGTAAAAGATACTCCCCTTGTATTCTAACTTTGATGCCATTGAAGAAACCATTAACTTGGCTCTGTAATTCCTGCTCTATAAATGACATTTCCATATGATTTTGAAAGAGGAAATTTATAGCTTCAAATAATAAAACAACAAAAAACTTCAAATCACTACTATATTTTCCTTGGGACAGCAAGCTAAACCTTTAGAAAAATGCAAAAACATGTGAATCCTTCATGGGTATTGTTAAAAAACTTAGTACATGGGGAACATTCTTTCATCCAGCACACAGAAATTAGTTTTATTGGAATCTATAGAATGCTTGTCCACTTCTATCATGCTTAACTATCCTAATCTCTTTTATATTTCTTGTGACTTCTTATTTCACTTATGTTGCTTCAGTCACCAGCCAAAAGATGAATGCATGTACTTTCCATGCTTTGATCAGATGATATCGCTGTTCCTTTTTTGGCACTCTTCATGCATTTTTATGTTCCATTTAATAAAAATTGTTCCATGCACTTGGTCTCCTCTCAAATGAAAATCTGAATCTTATCACATGTTTCCTTTATTGAACAGTTCTCTGGTTAATGAGGCATTATGTATGCCTGTTCACTATCATCATCATGAGCTTGAACACTATTGTACTTCTCATAATATCATGAACATAATGAATAAACAATACTCATGGCAGCCAAAAGCAATAGTATGGCAATATTTAAATTTACAACTATGATATTGATGCATCTCAGTTGAATTGATTAGATTCATTAAGTCTACCATTCACCTGTAGCTTTCAGAACAACATGTCACTTGATTTTTATGAATGAACAATTGGCTTAATGGCTTTGATGAATGAAACTCTGCTTTACTCCTTCAGAATAATTCAAATGGACATAAGAATTGCATTCCTTCACTCAACCCCATCTATAATGTTTAAGGGGCAGCATGTCGATCTCAACCCTTGTGGAAGCCCATTTTTCCTCACATGCTTGGTCTTGATGAAATGATCAACTACATGAATTTTCCTATCCCTGCACCGGAAACACACAATGTTAACAAAAAGACAATATATGATGATGATGTTTCCCTTTTCAGCTCATGTTTCTACTCTTTTCTTTAGTTGATTCTATGCACTCTAAGGATTGAAATATATTTCTGTTAGCAGGGCATGTAGTATAGTTCATATCCTAAGCTCTTAATTGACACCTTTCTCAATATTTTGTAGGTACAGTCAGGAGCGGAAGTGGAATGGAGCGAGCTATGAAGCATCAACCAAAGATCAACTCAGGAAATGACGGATATGTCCCACGTTATTTGCTTCTCTCTTTCAGTTGTATATTTCCTTTCTTGTAATGAATGGAACCAACTAAAACCACAGCTTGTGTGGATCTTTTAATTCCTTCTTTCATTTCCATTCTTAAATAAATGCATTGAAATTCCAAGTTGTACCATCATTTGTATTCTTGCAATCAAATGAAAACATGTAATGTGAATAACTTCATGAAATAGATGAAAGCAATTTGTTATGCTTAATCAATTGTATATTCAGTTTTGTACTTCATTTGAATTGTAAAGTATTTGAGCAATACTTCTAAAAATCATTTTTCTCAAAACATCTACAAAACTGACACTTGATGAAAGATAAATATAGTGCAAACAACACCTAAGCACATGCAGAAATAACTATTCTTTCACTTTCAAATATAACAATATTTAATCAACTCCACCCATTGAGTTGTAGCAAAAAATTGGTAACAATTAGCTTGTCTTCATCATCACAGAACAAAATAATTATCTACAAATAAATGCAGTATCTCCCACATTGATGCACTATACAAGAAAATAACTGCAATATATAGGGCTAAACATTGTCATACATATCTTTCAGAAAAATTCATAGCATGTCACAAAATCTTGAATATAGTTGCACCTAATGATCTCAGAACTATATCAAAAATTGTAGAGTGATATCTCCACATGTAGTGGAGTGCAGACCCAATAATTGATGCACTGAACCACAACACTACTAGAAGAAATACTTAGCCAATTTCCTGTATAACCATATTTTCTGGACCAACTTGCTCTTCACACATACCATCAAAAATACTTCCAAGCTATGCTAGAATGATCATAACAATGTTGACATCAATGACAACACTAGAACTTGCTCTGCACCTCATGCTCATGTTTCCAAACTACATCATCAATGACAAGCTTCCAACTTCCAACACCTTTGGGATTTGAACTTGGGTAAGAAAAATGATAGATATATGTGTTGGGATTGATAATTGAAATTATCAAAGTTAAACATTGGATTTAAATGAAATACTTAGTTGGATTTTGAAGATGGTAAACTAATGCTTAAGATGCTAGGAAGTGATTCACTATAATATTATAATTTTAATGATTGATTATGTGAATGATTCTAGATCTACAAACTAACTAAAGTTTTCTCTAATTCTCCTATGCATGTGCATAATTGATCCCTGAGTAAGAAATTGAAATCAATGCATGGATTTGAATTGTAAATTATGAGAATGAGTTAATAGAAACTAATTTTTAGAATTTTTTGGCCTTAATATTTGATATGTGAATTTTCATTAGGATTGTTATTGTTTATAATCACCCTATAGTGAATTTGTTGAATTGTGAGATACATGTTCTCTTTAATTAGACCCCTTGCTTGGATAATTCAACAAATTTAGAATAGTGGTTGAGGGAAACAAGGTGAAAGTTCTATATTGTGTCACTTTTATAAAAGAAATGGACATCACTGCATCATTTTAACTTAAATCACATAAATTTGGCATATACATGTTTTGAATTTTAAAAAAAAATTAAAGTAGGTTTTTTTTATAGAATTGACACTATAATTTAATTACCAAAACTGAGATTAGGGGACCTCAAAAATTTTAATTATAATGTTATTTTTTCCATTTTTTAACTTGAAGCTTTAGTGAATACAATAGTTGTTGAAAAAAGTGGTAAATATTTTAAAAATAAATGTTTAAAGTTGAGTATATTAAAAACACGATAGTTATGAGGGGTCTCTACATTATGCCTTGACTACTTAGTAGAAATAGAAAAAAAGAAAATATTTTGATGATGATTCTCTCTTTTAATGCATTGTTTGAGGGCTAAGGTTTGTGGTATGGGATTTGGACACTTGACACATTCTCATTAGCTCCCATTTTATCCCACATTCATCAAATCCTCTCATTCTTCAACCCTTGGCTTCTATAAATAGAAGCATTCTCTTCATAATGTGGATCCACAACACCATGCAAAGTCATTATGATTATTTCATCCACCAATCATCCAATTTCTATCACTATCTTTGAGGGAAATTGGAATTTATGAAATCCATTTTCATCCACAATCTTAGGAATTGTTACTTTACTTAAATTCATCAAGGATCTTGAAGCTTATCAAAGGGATTGGGAAAGGGCCACTTTCCACATCAAAGTGACACCAATCCCCCTATTGGATGGAGGTTTGATCTATTTAGTTTGTTAACATGCTTTCATTTGCTTTCTTTTGTGCTTTTGTTTCATGTTTTCATCTTTGTTTGATCAAGAATCCCATAGGGAATGATTTTTGTGCTAATTTGAATGACTAACCTTGTTTGTGTTGTCTTTGTTTAGCTTGATGCAAATCATCGTTCACAATTACATACTTCCTAATGGTTTAATCTAAATAATATTAATTTTATTCTCAAGAACTATTAATCTATCTATTTAATTCAAGGGAAATAATTTTAATTCAACATTTGGGCATTTACTTAATTTTTGTTTCTTTTTTTACAAAGGTTTTAAATGTATGAACACTAAAGTTTAGAGATTTCCATCATTTAAGTCTATTGCTAAATTTACCAACTTAATAAGTTGTATTTGAATATATCGTTTTGCCTTCAATAATAAATAAATAGTTTAAATCCTTTCTTTATCTAGTTTTTAAAATTAGAAGCTTCCAAATTTAACTACAACTTCTCCTTAGTTTTTTTAATTATTTCTACTAAATTCTCTTGTTGATTTTGCTTTCTTTCTTTTTCCCTGTGATTCATACCTTTAATTATCCTTCTTGCTTTATTTTAAAAATATATCTAAGAGAATTTTGTTTTATTGTAATTAGTGAAATTAATCTTTCTTTTAACTATTAATTTATTTTCTAGGAGAGTTCTCTATTTTATATAATGTGTTTTATTTATTTATTTATTTATTACTACACAATTTCTTATTAAATTTAAATTGGAGGATTCTTATTAAAATTTCATTAACTAAATTTAGTTTTCTCAATATTTGTAAAAAATAAAATTTTCCTAAATGAAAACTATTTTATACTAACTATAACTTGATTCCTATTAGGTGGATTTAAACTCCATTAATTTATCTTCTTCTTTTTTTGCATTAATGAAAATAGTTGAATTTACAAATCAACTATTAAATAATTGTGAAAGAAATCAGCATTCATTAATTAACAAAAAGATAATCTAATTCATTTATTTAAACAATCCTTCAATTATCTAAATATGAGTAAATAAATTTTCCCTATTTAATTTACCCATTTCACTTATATACATAATCAATTAATTCACATAGGCAGAAATATTCTTTTACTATAACCATAGTATATATTCATGTATATATATAAATATATACATATTTCTATCTATATACACATATACACACACAAATATATATATATATATATATATATATATGTGTGTGTGTGTGTGTGTGTGTGTGTGTGTGTGTGTGTGTGTGTGTGTGTGTGTGTGTGTGTGTGTGTGTGTGTGTGTGTGTGTGTGTGTGTGTTTATAATATTGACAAAATGTTGTTTACATTGTAATGCAATATATCAAATTAAATTGTGGCAACATATAAATATATATACACATATACATACATATATAAACATATATATATATGCAATGAATGCCAAACATAAAAGGGTATTCATTGAATACCAAGCACAATGAATTGAATGCTAAAAGAATAACATATTTTTGGGTAAGTGCACCAAGATGGTTCCCAAAAAGGGGGCTTAAGTGGCCACTTTTTTTTTCTGAAATTAGGAAATACTGACCTTGGACGTGAAATTGAGGATAGTTACACTCAAAATTTTGAGATGGAAAAAAAACAAGGATCAAAGTGCTTCAAGTCTACTTTCTAAACTACTAATTTATTTTGAAAATGGTTGAGATTAAGGGGTTCAAAAGAGGTACGTATACAAATTGGTGCTATTTTTGTCAGAAAAACATAACATAGCAACTCTTGTACGACCTAAGCATGGTGAAATTTTTTGTAGTATTTTTAAAATTGCTATGGTCAAAAGTTAGCTAACAGTATCTAGTTGATGCATGATTTTTCTAATAATTTTTTAATGAATATTTGATTTTTTACTAATTTTCTAAGTTGACACTTCCTAAAAATCAGAATTTTGGCCGTGCTCCCCCTAAAAAAATTTGAAGGTAATTGGATTTTTTAATTTTTTTTTTCAATTTGTAGAATGGATTCTAGTTTCTAAAAATGTAATTTATTTGAAATTTTGATGAACGGTTAATTTATAATGAAAAAAACACCAAACACTAGTTTTTGGTGAAAAAGAGACATACAAACAAAATAAATTATGGATGAAAGGCTTAACATTGTTAAAAAGTGAAAAAAATTGCATCGTTGGATAGCTAAGAGAGAACCTAACATTACCCATGTGTTTGAGTTTGTCGATATTGAACCAGATGCAATCCTGACTGTGAGCATGAACACGATTATGTGAAAAAATTGTAGAATTTGCAAAAACACGTCTCTAGTCATTGGGAATGCCCTCCAAGCATCTGGGTTGGTATTCAAAGGCAAATACCAATGCTAAGGCTTGGGGATTCCCAAAGAAAAATATAACGCGAGCGCTTTATAATGCGCTCGCATTATGTCCTAGTTTTGAAATTTTTGTGTATCTGAGATACATGTCAAGCAAGACATAAAGTACGCATGTTATAACACGCTCGCATTATGTCTTCATTAATGTTATGTCTTCGTTAATGTTAATTTATGTATATATCATTGTATGTATGTATGCCTATATGTATTAGTGCATGTATATTGTATGTAGTATTTTATGTACATATGTATTATGCTTGTATGTATTTATGTATGTCTTTAAAGGGAGGGAGAATTTTAAGAGAGAGA